>WHYT01006338.1:0-27672 GCA_009806455.1 Tetrax tetrax
AGCTAACAGCTGGGGTTAATTTACCCAAATTAGCCAAAGGGCTATTCCATCCCATCTAACATCATGCTCAGTACATAAGTGAGGAGGGTGCTGAAAGGAGTCTCCTCTTACTTGGAAGAAACTAGGCGCGGAGATTTGTTGTAAGGCATTGTATTGTATTTATATTCCATCACTGTTTTGTTTTCTTTTGTCATTGCTGTTAAATTTACTTTTTGTTCAATCTCAATCCACGTGGTTTTTGTTTGTTTGTTTACCAATTCTCGGTAAACAAACACCCGGTTCTCTCGGAGGGTGGGGGGAGTGGGAGAGAGACTGCGTAGTCTGGTCCCGATCGGGGCTGAACTACGACATCTCCATTCACCACTGTGAGTAAATTAAATAAAACAAGCAGAGAGCTTGTGTTTATTTTCATTTTCTTTTAAAATTCAGCTGGAAAGCTTTATTTTGCTGCAATCCCAGATAATTAACATGGATTGTTGGGAGAACTGTGGAAGAGTTCTTGTCCAGCCACAGTACCATACTGTCCATATTCTGTACAATTCATCTTCTATTAGGGGAAGAAATTTTATCTTTAGCTCCAGAGACAGCAGCTCAAGATACTAACTACAGGTAGAGCAGGGAGAAGAGCCTGATACCAGAGCAGCTGCTCTGGTTTGGGGTGGGGAGGCAGGGGCCAAAGTGAAAACTGAGTTGTATGGCTCTTCTGCAATAACGGCCACTTCTAAATAGCAGGACGAGAAGCTCTGACTACAGTAGCTCCTGTGGTGAGTGTCATAAGCTAGGATTAAATTTGCTGCAGATTGAATGACTGAAAGTTCAAATGGCAGCAATGGGCTGAATACTGAAGGGAGGAAATGCCTTACAAGCCACCCTTTATTACTGCTCTCTTCTAGTACGGGCATATTTGCCTACTGTGTGCTACCAGTTCACCAGTACTGACCCATGAACATCACTGTTCCATATCTGTTAACTCATTCAATTTTGCTGCAGCATTATTATTATTTGGCATATCTCGGCATTAACTCCCTAGTTCAGGCTGGTTCTGCTACATTGTTTTGATAACCTCTCCCAGCCTTTTGAAAGAAACAAGGAAGACATGACTCCCTCACAGGCAAACTATTTCGGGAAAGCAGGTTAGTGTGAATGGTTCACACCAGTTACACAGAGAACCTGGTTTCAAAAGTCTCTTCCTGGTATGAGCTCAGATTTCAGTCAGAGGACTGGCGTTTCCTTCGCTGTTGGCAGCTCCCATATCATCTTATCTATGGAATTAAATGCAGACCACAGAACTTAGTTCCTCCTGTTAAACACCATGGGAGAATGACTGACCATGACGAACCTCCTATAATAACAGATATTAAAAACTACTGGATTTGAAGATGGTGCATTGTACGACCAGGATTTGAGATGTGAAGGTGTGAAGGAATCCTGCAGGTAGTAGAAGCTGCAAAATTATCCTAATCTAATTACTCTTACTTTAGCTCATGCCGATTCAGCTCAGTCTTGAGTTGCAGAGTCCAAAATGTGCTACAGATTGTTACTGTGAAGGAGACCTGACACTGCAGGCCAGAGAACTTACACAAATATACATAGCCCATACAGAACTCCTGCTAGGATCTAGAGATGAGTCAAAGGCCACTCCAAGCTTTCTTTTGGTCTGGATATCATGAGCTAAGCATGCCTGAAGGAGGGCCTGAATCTTGAAGCCAGTTGGCAGTGAGTAATCATAAACATTAAGGTAATCTTACTGCCCTACTGTGGCATGGTTCACCCACATTAAACTCCTTCATGTATTACTGAGTTAAATCTAATGTCCATCATGATGACCAGCATCAAGCCCATGTGACATCCACCTTGCCTCAGGTCCTCACCTATCCAATCATACTTTCTCTCTTGCCTTGTCTATTCCATTCAAGCTGTCCTAGTACGTCAACCTGTTCAATCAGCCTTAATTTACTAATCCTGCCTGCTCTGTCTGAGTTTATACTGTATGCCAGCATTCTCCATTCATGCTGATTTGATGCATAAGACTGATTCAATCACACTGCAGTAATGATGAAGTCTATTCTCTTCACATAAACACAGTCCATTTTGCCATGACTCACCTCCATTAACCCTCTATCCTGGTCAGGTTTACCCTTAGCACAAGGAATTAATTTGCATGGAGCTCTGATTTTTAAAGATCAGTCAAATTTTCTTACCTTAATATGTGAGCTGCTAAGGCAGAACATTTAGTAGTCTTTATTTAGTTGCCAACTCAGCTCTTTGTGCATTGTGTGTTCAATTCTGCTTCTAAGGATGGTGGAAAACTTGTCTCCAGTCTCCAGAGGCAGGGAGCATTGGGCAGGGAAGCTACATGGAGTGAGCAGGCATGGATAAGAGAGATCTTCCAGCCTTCAGACAGGATGTTCCAAGAGACTGGGACTATAGAACCTGTGGAGGTCTTTGTTCTTCACTGAAAAGTGAGAGTGAGACACTTGCAGGGTCATGCCTGTTAAGGTATTAAGTTTCACATGTAAAACCGGTTTGGCAGTGGCACAGAGTATGGCTGAGAAATCAGAGAGCAACAGAGGATTAAGTCTTGCAGAGGGGAATTGCTGCAAAAAGAATTTTACATCACTCCCCTTACCTAGTTTAACACTACTGTTTCATTGCATCGTCCTGGTCTATGCTTTCTAAAGTGATTCAAAAGGCTTGGTTCATATTGAGACTGACTCTCTCCAACTCTTACAACTCAATTTGTGTCCTGTTCCATTCCACACCTGTTTTGTTTGGCCTGTCTGTACAAAACAACTAACTCCTGCTATTGCAGCCCAGCCAATTCAGAGCTGCCAGTGTCAGAAACTGGCCCCAGGCATACAAAGATAATAGTCTTCTAAAATAACATCAGGTATTAATGAAACGTGTAAGGAAGTCTCACCTGAACTTGCCACTGAAGTCTGTCACTCCTTGGAACCAGGAGACTGGGACTACATTAAGGTATACCTGTGAAAATATGCACTCCAGCTGTGCTGGAAGGCACGATATCAGGTACTGGTCAATACCGCAGTAATGTGCAAAGGCTGCTCAACTCGATCCACACTTCGCAGTGTAGAGGGTCACACTGCCTTTAGACACAAGACAGAGTGTATCATCTGTCATAGCAGGGCTGAATCACCTGGATGAAATTTTCTTTGATCAAATGTCAACACAAGTACAAACTACAATCCCGCAAATAGACTTTGATGACCCTATTGTTATAATCCGAACCTCTTAATTGTTTTTAGAAATTGTTGCTTTGTTTGTTCTGGGATTTTGTATTTGAGTTTATATTATTACTGGTCATAAACTAATCTGTAAGAATTGTTATATGATAAGACCATAGAGAATGAAAGATTGTGATGGGTATGTGTCGCTGAGGTCCATATGAGACTTGTTAATTGGACTAGCACTTGAACTTTAGGAATTAGGGTTTTTCCTGGCACCTCAATGCATCCAGATATCTTAAAATAAGCTCTTTAAGACAGCATTAAAGTATGTTTTGTTGGGATTATTAACAATTATCCTCCCAGTCGAAGGGCAGGGGCCTGAGAGGGCCAGACGTATCTGGCAAGTCAACTCATGGCTCAGGGAGTGGTGTTACAGCCAGGGCTTTGGGTATCTTGACCATGGGGCGTGCTGGGAGAAGCCCGGTCTACTAGGGTCGGATGGCGTACACCTAAACGAGAAGGGGAAGAGTGTGTTTGGAGGAAGGCTGGCCAGACTTGTCCGGAGGGCTTTAAACTAGTGTGGCTGGGGGAGGGAGAGTACAGTTCAGGCCACGGCTATCAGCATGGCACCAGGGCCAGCACCAAGTGCCCAGAAGTCGGGGAAGGATCGCAGGTAGGTGCAAATGAACCTAATCTGCAATACGAAAGAACACCTGTCGTTCCAACCAGCGAGTCGGTTTTGTCGGGGGCCCTGCTGAAGTGTCTCTGTACCCACGCACGCAGCATGGGGAATAAACAAGAAGAACTGGAGATGCATGCACACGAGCAGGGCTACGACCTTGTTGGCGTCACGGAGACGTGGTGGGACGACTCTTACGACTGGAGCATCAACATGGAGGTGTACAGGCTTTTTAGAAAAGACTGGCAGGGAAGATGAGGAGGGGGTGTCGCTCTCTATGTCAGCAACCGGCTGGAGTGCGTGGAGCTCCGCCTGGGAATCGGGGAGGAGCTGACAGAGAGCTTATGGGTCAAGATCAGAGGACAGGGACGGACGGGGGATGTTACGGTGGGGGTCTGCTACAGGCCGCCTGGCCAGGAGGACAGAGCGGATGAGGCGCTCTATAGCCAGATAGGAGCAGCCTCGGGGTCACCAGCCCTGGTCCTCATGGGGGACTTCAACCACCCCGACATCTGTTGGAGAGACAACACGGCAGGGCACAGGCAGTCCAGGAGGTTCCTGGAATGCGTGGACGACAACTTCCTCCTGCAGGCGCTAGAGGAGCCGACAAGGAGGGGTGCCATGCTGGACCTTGTGTTCACCAACAGGGAAGGGCTGGTGGGGGACGTGAAACTGATGGACAGCCTTGGCTGCAGTGACCATGACGCGGTGGAGTTCAAGATCCACGGGGCGGCGAGGAAACTGCACAGCAAGCTCTCTGCCCTAGATTTCATGAAGGCGGTCTTCAGTCTCTTCAGGGACCTGATGGGCAAAGTGCCATGGGAGGCGGCCCTGGAGGGAAGAGGGGCCCAGGAAAGTTGGTCCACATTCAAGGAGCACCTCCTCCAAGCTCAGCAGAGGTGCATCCCGATGAAGAAGTTGGGCAAAAAGGCCAGGAGGCCAGCGTGGATGAGCAAGGAGCTCCTGGACCAACTGAAAGTAAAGAAGGAAGCCTATAGAGGGTGGAAGTGGGGACAGGTAGCCTGGGAGGACTACCGAGTGGCTGTGCGAGTGGCCAGGGATAGGGTGAGGAAGGCTAAAGCCCTGACGGAATTGAATCTGGCCAGGGATATCAAAAGTAACATGAAAAGCTTTTACAGGTATGTAGAGGACAAAAGAAAATCCAAGGAGAATGTAGGCCCCCTCCGGAAGGTAACGGGTGTCGTGGTTACCCGGGACATGGAGAAGGCTGAGGTACTCAATGACTTTTTTGCCTCAGTCTTCACTGATAAGGGCTCTTGTCTCCCCACCCAAGCTGTGGAAGGCACAGGCAGGGACTGTGAGGATGAAGAACCGCCCACTGTGCTTGAAGAGCAGGTACGGGACCATCTAAGGAACTTAAAGGTGCACAAGTCTATGGGGCCTGATGAGATGCATCCGGGCGTCCTGAGGGAACTGGTGGATGAAGTTGCCAAGCCACTGGCCATCATATTTGAGAAATCGTGGCGGTCTGGTGAGGTCCCCGATGACTGGAAGAGAGGGAACATAACCCCTATTTTCAAAAAGGGGAGTATGGAAGACGCGGGCAACTCCAGGCCGGTCAGCCTCACCTCCGTGCCTGGCAAGGTCATGGAGCAGATTCTCCAGGAAACCATGCTAAGGCACATGGAGAGCAAGGAGGTGGTCGGTGACAGCCAACATGGCTTCACCAAGGGCAGATCGTGCCTGACCAATTTGGTGGCCTTCTATGACGGGGTAACAGCATCAGTAGACAAGGGACGAGCAACGGACATCATCTACCTGGACTTCTGCAAAGCATTTGACACTGTCCCGCACGACATCCTTCTCTCTAAACTAGAGAGGCACGGGTTCGATGGATGGACCACTCGCTGCATAAGGAGTTGGCTGGATGGCTGCACTCAGAGAGTGGTGGTCAATGGCTCAATGTCAGAGTGGAGACTGGTCACCAGTGGCGTCCCTCAGGGGTCTGTGTTGGGCCCGGCCCTGTTCAACATCTTTGTCGGCGACATGGACAGTGGGATAGAGTGCACCCTCAGCAAGTTCGCCGATGACACCAAGCTATGTGGTGCCGTCGACACGCTCGAAGGGAGGGATGCCATTCAGAGGGACCTGGACAGGCTGGAGAGGTGGGCCCGTGCCAACCTCATGAAGTTTAACCAGGACAAGTGCAAGGTCCTGCATCTGTGTCACGGCAATCCCAGGCACAAATACAGGCTGGGCTGTGAATGGATTGACAGCAGCCCTGAGGAGAAGGACTTGGGAGTGCTGGTGGACGAGAGGCTCAACATGAGCCAGCAATGTGCCCTTGCGGCCCAGAAGGCCAACCGCATTCTGGGCTGCATCAAGAGGAGCATGGCCAGCAGGTCGAGGGAGGTGATTCTCCCCCTCTACTCTGCTCTGGTGAGACCCCACCTGGAGTATTGCGTCCAGTTCTGGAGTCCCCAACATAAGAAGGACATGGACCAGTTGGAGAGGGTCCAGAGGAGGGCCACGAAGATGATGAGAGGGCTGGAGCATGTCTCCTATGAGGACAGGCTGAGAGAGTTGGGGCTGTTCAGCCTGGAGAAGAGGAGGCTCCGGGGAGACCTGATAGCGGTCTTCCAGTACCTCAAGGGGGCCTACAGGAAAGATGGGGACAGGCTGTTCAGTAGGGCCTGTTGTGATAGGACAAGGGGTAATGGTTTTAAATTAGAAGGAGGGAGGTTTAGATTAGATATTAGAAAAAAATTTTTTACAATGAGAGTTGTAGAACACTGTCCCAGGTTGCCCAGAGAGGTGGTGGATGCCCCATCCCTGGAAACGTTCAAGGCCAGGCTGGATGAGGCTCTGAGCAACCTGATCGAGTCAGGGATGTCCCTGCTTGTTGCAGGGGGTTTGGACTAGATGACCTTTGAAGGTCCCTTCCAACTCTAACCATTCTATGTTTCTATGATTCTATGACTACCTCAGATGTGTATGTCTGCAGGTAAGATAACGCCCACTCACAAAAGTTAAATTTCTGGTATCTTCCAGTATGAGAGGGTGAAAAACAGAACTTAGAGATGAGAGTGAGTTCAACATTCAGATGACTTTGACCTACTGTTGTAGTTTAGCCCCGCTTAGGACCTCACTCTCCCCCTCCCCACCATCCGAGGGAATAGGGATAGATAATAAAAGGAAAACAGCTCGAGATTTGCGCTAAGAACAGGGAGAAATCCTTGAAGTTACCGTTACGGGCAAAACAGACTTGACTTGGGGAAAACTATTTGTTTATTATTAAAAACAAAAGCAGGATAATGAGAAAGAGAACAAGATAACTTCCTCCCACCCCTCCCTCTGCCCGGGCTTAAAATTATCTCTACCACCCTTCCCCCGTCCCGAGCGGCACGGGGGGAAGAGGGAATGGGGTTATGGTCAGTTTATCACTTGTTGCTTTATGACACTGCTTCCTCCTTGGGGGAAGAACTCACATTCCTCTGCTGCTCCATCATGGGGTCCCTCCCACCAGTTGCAGTCGTTTGTGAAACTGCTCCGGCGTGGGTCATTTTTCCACAGGGTGCAGTCCCTCCAAAACCGTTGCCCCAGCGCGGAGGCCTCCATGGGCTGCAGGGGGACAATCTGCTTCACCAAGGTCTTCACCTTGGACTGCAGGAAAATCTTGGCCAGGAGCAGCATTACTGCTCCCCCTCCTTCTTCACTGACCTTGGCATCTGCAGCCGTTCCTCTCACTATAAATTCTTCACAACAGGTTATGAACTGAAAAAGAAGCAGGCTCTTGCACAAAGACATTCCCTTAAATAGAGATGTTTATTCATATTTTAGACATGGTAGGGCACCCTTCCTTCTATCCAATAAGGTTAATGTCTTGCCAAAGGCCTTCAGTGAGATCTGCCAGACTCATACATGTTTCTGAAATGGCCTCAAAACATGAATCTTTAGACAAATTCATTCCATTTGCAGGGTGCTATGTTTTGTGAAAACACAGTGAGTTGATCTTGTAGGCACAGTAACAGACAATTACTCAGGTACAGATTCATTTTATATAGTTTTGGGTAGCTTCCCAAGGAACTCCTTTCAGTAGCTCGTTTATAGGAAGAATCACTAGTAGGTAACTGAGGAATAGTCACATCCAGAAAATGTTTCACAGCAGCTAAGCTAGGTTATTGCTTTGTTTCATGAACTTCCAAGGCTGCAGAGAGAGCCTCAGAAAGCTGGAATTAATCTTCATGAGTTTTCTTCTTGGATACCTCAGTTATACAAAGGCGAAGTAAACACTGAAATCCCATGAGTAATTAGCTATGACTTACGCAACCTTATACTGAACTGCTTTTTTTTTGTGAACAGGTAAGAAGCAAACACGTCAGTCTATTTTGCAGAACTCCCATAACTTGGGTTATGTCTTTTTTTTCAATTAAGTCACGGAGAAGGATTGTCTTCCCTACCCAGTTCATGAATGGGACTGCAAGCACTGCTGAAGTAGTGTGAAGGTAAGAGAAGGAAGTTTTTCACTGTTATTCTTCTCCAGGAATTTTTATATGCTAACCACCTCCTTCCAAGGAGAAATTAATCCACTGGCATTTCAACATCTACAGCATAGATATGAACTACATTGAGGAACACATCTAGGCTTCTGAGGTACTTGTTGAGATGCATTTATGAGAGGAAGAGACATGGCTATGGAATGATTCATCTGACCTATTTTAGATCTTTTCCTCTCAATGAGAGCAAGTTTACCTGGAAAAGTCTGTATATCTATATTCCCTAGCAAGAAGGCAAGCTGAGTATATTGTATATTAGATAAAAAAACTTTTAGCTAGATAAAGTTCAGCAGATGAATTCCTGCTTCTCAGTATAGTCTTCTGATGTTAATATAGCTTAGGTATTTACTCCAGTTCAAGTGACAGAGAAATGTAAGCATTGAATTTGACTTATAAGAATCACTATCAATTTCTTGCAATTGCTTATTTAGATATTTGACTGATATGTAAGATGAACAATTTTAAATTTTAAACACTCAGATATTCCCTGTTTTGTAGGTAGAACTAGTACTGACCAGGTCAGGAAGCACTGAATTCATGTGCCGTGGAGACAAATTGGTTAATAATGTATTTTGCACTGACTAAGCAAAAAAGACTGTCAAATTTTGCAGTTCATATTCTGCTTTACCAGCACTTGTATTTTTTAGAGAGAAATTCCAGAATTACTTTTCTGCTTCTCCTTAGACCTGTGGAATTTCTCATGTTAGTAAAAGCTAACAGTAATATGATTACAAAGTCATATGATTTTGCATTTTACAAAAGGTTTTAAATAACAGTATCTGGACTGATGTGACTGTGTCAATGAATTGTTTTACGAAGATGAATGTTCTTCCATCACTGAAAACCTAGTTTATTATATGCTTTTCTCTAATAATTCTGGGGAGAGGGGAAAAGGTGGTTTGTTTCTTTGCTTTTAAGATTAGATAAAATATTACTCTAGTAATTACTCTAGAAGACCTTTAAAACAACATGAAAAAACATTTCTTGTCTTAGATTAGAGGATGGTAAAGTTAAAGGAGATAAATGTGCTTTTTTTGTAGTTTGAGATATTTTTTTTTGTTCCTTTTCAATTTTGACCTGTAGAAATTGGGAATCATATATGAAAATTAGCTTGTCAAATTTTTTAAAAAGGTAGACAGATGGAGAAATGGTAAAACAGAGGATTGGAGGAGAAGAGACGCAGACAGAGAAATACATTCCTCCAAAATGTAATTCATCTTCCCTGAGAGCTTTATTTAAAATAACGCATATTGTGTTATTTCTGCGTTCGTTACTCTTGAAACACCTGTTTCATTTAGTGAATATCTTGAGACTTTCTATGCTGAAAAAATACAGTGGGGACTAAGCTCTACTTCACAGACAGCACAGGAATGACTTGGCTTTGCAGAACTAAGCCCAGCTGCCTAAGTTCTGATATCCTGGATATCCAGTATTGCCTACATGTCACAGAGATCTGGGCATCCAGTAGTTATATGGGCATTCAACATTTATGGATTTCAGTAATAATCTAGGCCATTAATTATTAATCAGATGTCAAAATATCATGTGGAATTTGCTCTTACATCTTCAAAATGGTATATGATCTGAATGTAATAATGTTCTTCCTTTTCTCCCTCTTGTTTTTCCTTTTTTTATCATTATTGTTCTTTCTTCCTTTCAACTTATTGGTTTTTCTTTTTTTCCTCTACAGTTCTTCTAGCTATTTCTTTGATTTTAAAAGTATTCCATATTTTTTCTCTTCTACTTTTTTTTTTTACTTGCTCTCTGAAGCTTGATGCTATGCCCATGAAGCAGAAGAACAGCACGAAATTCCAGGAATTTATCCTGTTGGGATTTCCAGCTATCATGGAACTTCAGATGCTGCTCTTTGTGATATTCCTAGTTGCATACATGCTGACCATCTTGGAAAATATACTCATCATTATCTTGATAAAGATCAACCATCAACTTCACAAGCCCATGTATTTCTTTCTCAGCAACCTGTCCTTCCTCGAGGCTTGGTACATCTCAGTCACTGTCCCCAAACTGCTAGTGAATTTTCTTGTTGAAAGCAAGAAAATATCTTTTGGAGGCTGCATGACCCAGCTTTACTTCTTCAGCTCCCTTATTTGTACTGAGTGTGTTCTCCTTGCAGTCATGGCTTATGATCGTTACATGGCCATCTGCAATCCCCTGCGCTATCCAGTCATTATGAACAA
Source organism: Tetrax tetrax (assembly GCA_009806455.1). NCBI lineage: Eukaryota > Metazoa > Chordata > Aves > Otidiformes > Otididae > Tetrax > Tetrax tetrax. Next base: position 10,583 of record WHYT01006338.1, read on the forward strand.
CTGCCTCTGCATGCAACTAGCCACATGCTCCTGGCTCATTGGCTTCTTGGCCTCCATGCTGAAAGTGGTTTTCATCTCTCAGCTGTCTTTCTGTGGCTCCAACATCATCAACCACTTCTTCTGTGACATCAGCCCCTTGCTGAACATATCATGTGCTGACATGACAATGGCTGAAATAGTGGATTTCATCCTGGCCTTGCTTATCTTGCTGGTTCCCCTCTCTGTCACGATTATCTCCTATATATGCATCATCAGCACCATCTTGCATATCCCCACAGCCCAGGGCAGGAAGAAAGCCTTCTCCACCTGTATTTCTCACCTCACTGTAGTCATTATCTTCTTTTCAGCCACTCTGTTCATGTATGCCCGACCCAAGAGAATCCACCCTTTTGACTTAAATAAGCTAGTGTCAATTGTGTACACTATTGTAACTCCCATGCTCAATCCCTTCATTTACTGTCTAAGGAACCAGGAGGTCAAAGGGGCTTTGAAAAAAATCCTCAGTGTTAGACAGACTGCCCCCAAGGTTTCTTGGTCCATTGCTGTCCATCTTTAAGATAGTTCCTTATAGACAGAGTGTAAGCATGAGAGTTAGAAGGAAAGGTTTTAAGATCTAGGTTGTACTTAGTCAGAACTGCAATCATTACAATGCTGATAACTCAAGAAACTGAGGCATGCACATGGCCAGTTATCCTCAACAAGAAATCACCTTTCTGCCTATTACTTTCAAATGATTTTTCTTCTCTGAAGAAAGCTTATGCACAATAAAGTTATTATTCAGACTCATAGGCACTTCCGGGAACAAAAAGACATGTCTAGGATATCATACATCAATCGCTTTGAGAACACAATTGAAATGTTCTTTTAATAGCATGTGATCCAATGCTAGCCAATATCTGACAGCTAAGGTGAGATGCATGTGCCTAACTATAGGCATATGCCTAATGTTTTAACTCCTGTGTTCTGCTCAATCTACAAATGTGATGCTAAAAGGAAGAATCTATTCTGCAGATCCTGTATCATAGCTGCCTATCCAAAGGGGGAGGTCTCAGGCATTCCACAGTATTTCACACTTTATAAGGCGGCTGTACTTAGGAACCTGAATCAATCCTCCTGGAAGAGAGTAACAGCAGAAGGAAGGAACGTGTTTACAGTGGAGTGGGAGAAGTCCAGCTTCTTGAGTAAGGTTGAAATAAACACTCAAAATAAATTGAGGAATTTTAATCATGGTCACTGTAAATAAAATAACTTTTTTTTTTCCATTTTGTAGGACATTTTCATTATTTTTTTTTCTTATAAATTCTATTGAAGTTACTGTGTATTAGTTTGAATATGAATGAACATACAGTTGTTTGGGAATCTTGTCTATTTTAGGAGTCAGTGATTGCATCTTTGCTGCCTTTGTGCTGACACTATCTGTCTGCACCATTAAATTAATCTACTCTAGGGAGTGATCTATGGCTATTTTGTTAAACATGTCACAGTGTCAGACGATGATAACATTCATGGCTAGGTCCCTTTTGACTAGGCTGACCATGCCAATGAGCAATGCCCTGCTTGTGATCTACTCCCAAAGGCTTTCACATCTGTTCACCTACATCTTCTGCCAGTCTGTTATGTATGCCATTCACTGCCACTTCTCTATTCCACAACAGCAATGTGACTTTCCTGTTCCCTCATGGATCTTCGTATATGCTGCTTTTAAGCATTCCTTTTTTAGTCATTTGTTTATTTACTTTCTATTTAATTATTTAGAATGACCTTGTGGTTAAAACACTTCAGATGAGCATTATCAAGGAAGTTCTAGTAGTTGAATCATTTGGATAGTCAGGGGCTCTTAATGCCTCTTGAAATGACCTTGTATACCCTGGCTGACCTCTAGTTGTTGTTTGAGAAGAACACTGACCTTACACAGAATCTGTGTCATATCTACCAGTGCTATAAGGGGCCCTGGATACTCTGGCGTGCTCAAAATAATAATAGACATGTATCCTGGACACTGAATAGATATCTAAACAATATAAAAACAGTGTCTAGAGATGTATTGAGATGATTAAGTATAAAAGCAGAATCCATTTTCCTAAAGATCGCCATCTGGAGCCATTTCAATAGAATTTTTGTATCTCACCTTGGCCACCGTTCACAGACGGTGTATTGCTGAGAGCTCCATTGACTATTATCACCTCTTAGGTACTGTGGACGGGAATTTACTCCAAAGAAGTGACCCACCATGAGCCATGTGGATATATGCCATTATAGCCCATTTGTTCAGAGGAATAGAGATTAATCTATTTTTTGACACTATTCACACAACATTCTTGTCTCTTAACTGCAGAGACGTGGATTTGATGAATGGATCACTCTGTGGATAAAGAATCGGCTGGATGGCCACACTCAAAGAGTTGTGGTCAATGACTCGATGTCCAAGTGGAGACCAGTGACAAGTGGCAATCCTCAGGGGTCCGTATTCGGCCTGGCCCTGTTTAAGGAATGCTACTCATCACTGGTCTCCACCTGGACATCAAGCCATTGATCACCACTCTCTGAGTGCGGCCATCCAGCCCATTCCTTATCCACTGAGTGGTCCACCATCAAACCCATGTATTTCCAGTTCAAAAAGAAGGATGTCGTGCGGGACAGTGTCAAATACCTTGCATGCGTCCAGGTAGATGACATCAGTAGTGCTTATAAAGCTTATTATGTCAAATAAATAGGGTTAGTTCCTGTATCAAACATACCTTAAGCGTTCCTCAGGGGTCCATGTTGGGCCAGGCCCTGTGTTGGGCCCATCCCTATTCAACATCTTTGTCGGCGACATGGACAGTGGGATAGAGTGCACCCTCAGCAAATCTGCCAATGACACCAAGCTGTGTGGTGCCATTGACACGCTGGAGGGGAGGGATGCCATCCAGAGGGACCTGGACAGGCTGGAGAGGTGGGGCCTGTGCAAACCTCATGAAGTTCAACCAGGCCAAGTGCAAGGTCCTGCATCTGGGTCGTGGCAATCCCAGGCACAAATACAGGCTGGGCAGAGAATGGATTGAGAGCAGCCCTGAGGAGAGGGACTTGGGAGTGCTGGTGGACGAGAGGCTCAACATGAGCCGGCAATGTGCCCTTGCGGCCCAGAAGGCCAACCGCGTTCTGGGCTGCATCAAGAGGAGCATGGCCAGCAGGTCGAGGGAGGTGATTCTCCCCCTCTACTCTACTCTGGTGAGACCCCACCTGGAGTACTGTGTCCAGTTCTGGAGTCCCCAACATAAGACGGACATGGACCAGTTGGAGAGGGTCCAGAGGAGGCTACGAAGATGATCAGAGGGCTGGAGCACCTCTCCTATGAGGACAGGCTGAGAGAGTTGGGGCTGTTCAGCCTGGAGAAGAGGAGGCTCCGGGGAGACCTGATAGCGGTCTTCCAGTACCTCAAGGGGGCCTACAGGAAAGATGGGGACAGGCTGTTCAGTAGGGCCTGTTGTGATAGGACAAGGGGTAATGGTTTTAAATTAGAAGGAGGGAGGTTTAGATTAGATATTAGGAATTTTTTTTTTTTCTACTGAGGGTAGTAGAAGACTGGACCAGGTTGCCCAGAGAGGTGGTGGATGCCCCATCCCTGGAAACATTCAAGGTCAGGTTGCATGAGGCTCTAAGCAACCTGATCTTGTTGAAGATGTCCCTGCTCCTTGCAGGGGGGTTGGCCTAGATGACCTTTGAAGGTCCCTTCCAACTCTAACCATTCTATGATTCTATGATTGTATGATTCTATTTTTCCAGATCAAAGAACTCTGTTAACACTTAGCTATCAGATTAATCCATGTGAGGTGAGAAAACTATGAAAGTTGTAATGTATACAGAAGTCCATCAATGGAGTTGCACGTAGAACTTGAGATTGTCTGTTTCATGTCCTCTTTTAGTCTCTGTATCACATATCAAATTCCTGATGGAAATCTTAAAAAGTGCAGTCACTTCCTGCTGGGATTTGAAATTAAAAATGCAAACATACTGTGATCTGGTCTCATTCCTTCTGTAGAAGGATAGGAGTCACACGCACATTTATACAAAACTTTCATGAGTTTTTTAAAAAGCAGTATCCTCTAAGGACTACCAAGATTGTTTATTAGTGAAGCTTTTTATCTAGTGTCTTTCTTTTTTCACCAGCTGGAATCAAACAGACTGCAGGCAACATTAAGCTGTTCAAGATCCAGGATGACAGATGGAGGTTAGCATCTTCCTAATGTTTATGTTCACTGGGGATTTTCAAGAGAGCAGTTAGGCACTAAATTGTGTTTGAAATCAACACACATTGGGTATTACATTTCTGTAACTTCCTGGAAAGAACCACACACAAATGTTGCCACTGCTAAGAGATAACATGAGAAAGAGAATGACAAAGAATCTACACAATCTACAAAATTTGTAAACTCCCCTCATGAGAACAAAAGATCAGCTTAATAGCACAGATTTTTGCTCACTATACTCAGAAGGAAGTGATGAGAGTAAGCCTACACCTAGTCTCTCATTGGGATCTTGCTATCTCACATGATACTAAGCTTGTGGAAATATACATGATGCTTTTTTTTTTTTCTGAGCAAGTATAAGTTAGGACTTTGATCACTAAAATGGAAGGATTTATTTGATCTTGGAATCCTGTCCCTTTAGACAGGATTTATCTGTCTCAATTTCAGGCATCTGAAATATATCTAAATCTGAGCTCTCATGTTGAGATCCATTATGAAATTCTTCTTTCATAAATGCCTGTTAGTGAATGTCTCTTTTTGTTCAGTATAGGAACACAAGGTGCCTACCACAGCCTTAGTAACAGAAATATCTGTGTCTCTGCTAACTGCCAGTACTAGGGTAGTTTTCCAGCTATATCAGAAATCTCATTCCTTACCTCCTTTCTTCTTGCCTGTGTCTTTATTTTTAAATGAGTTGAGTAATGTACATTACTTGGGGGATATATAATTGAAATTGGTTATAGATTTGATATATGTATTATACATATATGAAATACATTTTTATAGAATACAATATAATAGATATATATCATATTGTTTCTGTAATTTATATTTATATATTCACACTCTCTATAATCAGCTACGTATAACAAATTTCCAGATTTATTCCACTGGAATCTACTGTACAGCACATGAGTCTAGTAGGGTGATTTGTCTTGTCTATAGATACCCATATGTCCCTAAAGATTTCCATCACACTCAATGGAGACGAATAAATGCTTCTAGAATGTGATTTGTTGGAGGACCAGATAGGAATATTCACTAAGTCCTCATAGAGGTATGGGTGAACTTCGTTTATTTATCTTTTTCTCACACGTTTATAAGGCTCTTGCAGATACATGTGGGGTAAGCAAAGTTATCATTGGTTACATATCCTGTTCAGTATCCTCTCTCTTATTTACAGCATTGCTGTTTACTGCTTTTCTCGCCTTCCAAGGCAACCTCAAGGTCACGGCCGTTGTAGCAGAAGGCTGGGTTGTGCAAACAAGCTTCAGATAACACATTATGTCCTTGCTCTGCAAGGATATTCCCTACAATTCCCCCTTTTTCTTTTTGCACAGGCCCTCACTACCACACGCTCCAAGCTTCTTCTTCTACATGACATGGCACAACTTATGACAATCAGACCTGTTAATATAACCAAAAGAATCCGACCACCTTCTACTATGAGAGATTGAAACCAACCGGAAATTCCCCATTTAGATAACCAGTCTCCTAGTAGGTTATTTGTTTCTTTAAGAACATGTAATCCATCCTGTAACTGCCGTAGTTTCTTATGAATTGATACTGAGTGATATGATAAATTCATGCAACACATTCCTTCAAAGTCCTCACACCCGTGTCCTTGCGCTAAAAGTAGGAAATCAATTGCAGCTCGGTTCTGTAATACAGCATGTCTAACACTAATAACATCAGCAGATAGCTCATCTAGCATTTGTGAGGTTACATTAAGCTCATTATGAGTCCAGCAAGCAACTTTCTTTAACGTGGTGAGGCTCTTCACTGCAGCAACTCCCGGGGTAAAGAATGAGGCAAACCATATGGTCGTACGATCCCAAAATGTTATTGGTTCATCTCCCGAGCAGTCTAGTTCATTCAGGCTTCGTCGTCGTCTTACTCTAACGCTACCATTAGTCATATTCATTAACTGCTGTAAACTAGGGTGAAATAAAGTCAGTTTCCCTAAATGGCATGGTCCCCCGGACGGGCTGGGTGGTACTCCATTCCGTGCTCAATCCCCACAGATTAGAAATATTCCATTGGGCAAGTTTTTGGGAGAGAACCCCGTCAAATTACACTTTGAATATCTGCTAAGATCATCACTACCCCAATTCCCTATTGAATCAACCGTAGTCCACCCTTTCCGATTAATGTTTAACTGTTCTCGTTGAGGGGGCTCAAAACTAAACCATCCTCCCAATGTGTTAGTTGAACCTAATAAATCTAATTCTTCCGGGGGTCCAATAGTAATATTCAAGGCTTCAATAATTTTTGTCTGCCAACAAGCATCCAATTGTCTCCTAGTCAAGCCATGTGTTTTGCTCTCACACTCTTTTTTGATGACCGTTTGATTTAAAACTGTGGCGGTTTTTATCATACCGTTAAACACTTCCGGGTCCCATTCTGGAACTCCAATTAGACATGTACGAAATGGGTCCCCAGGGGTAGCCAGACTTAAACACATTGAATCCTGTCCAGTTAAATTAGCCAAAGTAACCCAGACATTCTGTCGCTTTTGGATGCTTGTCAGGAGACTTACACTTAATTGTATGTTGCATATGACTATAAACATTACTACCCAGATTATAAAAGCCATTATTATATGGATATTATAAGCAAATCTATTCAGGTTAATATACTTATTACTTCTATTTACACAGAATGCTCCTCTTTAATTTGTCGTCAATTGTTTTCACTCTTTCTTCTCTTCCACTGCAGATTTAGTCCATCGGCTAGGTCCCCACAACGGTCCATAATCTGTGGAGACACAACTGTAACCCCTACCGTTAAATAGTAACGGACTTGGACCTTCCCACATTCCTGTTTTTGGATTTTTGTAATGGAGTTTGATTTCTGGAATAGCCTGTGTCTTCATTTGACTATTATGTATTACTACAGGAGGCTGTTCCAGATCTCCAGCCAAGCTAAGGAAATTTAGAGTAAATAGCACTTGTTGCAATCTAATAGTGGGGTCCTGTTGTTCCACTGTTTTTTGTAAACTGACAAGCGGCTGTAGCATGGCTGTGCCTCTGGCAATGCTCGCACCAAACAGAGACTCAACAGGTCTTTCAAAAATGTCCTTTAACCCCGCATCCATAAGATATGTTTGAGATTGTAGTAGTTGATTTTTGTCTTTTTCCCAGTTTGTTCACTGCAGCTGCAAGTAACAAAGCGGTGGGGCGTATCGCTTCTGCAACCGCATTGGCAATAAGGTGTCCCTGTTGGGATTGATTGGCTTGAAGAGACATCTCTATCATTTCTCCCACGTCTACTCCTTTTAGCAAGGAGGCTAAAAGAGGTTTTACTTTGTTATTGGCGTTTTCAAATACAAGTAGCTTAAGCATGTTCTGTTTGGCCTCCTCTGTCATCTCGCTTTGTGCCTGTAAAGCTGCCCACAGGCGGTCCACAAAGTGGGAATAAGGCTCCATGATACCTTGGCGTACAGAGGTGAACGAGGGCTGCGGCTTAGAGTCAGGTACAGCATTGAATGCTTGATGAGCTATTTGTGAAGAAAAGTGGTGCATTGCTAACGGGTAGTTGAGTTGTACGTGCAATTGTGCATAGGCTCCACTGCCTGTCAACTTATGAAGATTAACCCCATGTAAGATGTCATTTTGATCATGGGGTCGTGTTGCTTCGATTGCAGCCAGACGCTTCCATTCCTGTTCCCAAATCATAAATTGGGAAGGTGTTAACAACAAACGAGCGAGATTTATACTATCTATTGGGGAGTTTACATCAGCAGTGAACAGCCAGTCAAGAGCCATTCTGGCAGCTTCTGACTTAATTCCATGCTCCATAACGGACTTTTTAGCCTGTTGTAATATCTTCAATTGTGCTATTTATATCAGGGATTCTGCTGATCAAATAAAATTGGGCATGCCAAAGTGCCAGCGGTTTGCCATTCACCGTCCAGGATTGCATCTCTAACAACTCCAGACCACCTTTGGGTAAGCCGCTTTGGAGATGGCTCAAGTCCTGATGGCATCTGCATTGTTCCTGAATAGGAGGATGGAGTTATGTGAGTTTCTAAGGGTGGTGCTGTGGGTTTAAACTGCATGATTTCTGCTGGCTGACTCAAAGACCATGTCTCTAAGGCATTCAACGACTTTTGAATACGATTCTCCATTTGTTGCATAAGATTTTCCACTTGCATAGTCCATTGCTTTATATCCTTTTTAGGATCCTCAAAAGTGTGCAGCGTCTTTGGAGGTCCATTATTAACAGAACCATTCTCCTCCGTATTGGTAGATCGTCCGTGATCAGAGGGGAGTGGTACTGTTTCGGGTTTTACAGATACACCAGAAGATGGCAATGTGGGGTATCTGTTTGGTCTGCACATAGCTCCTCCTGCTGCCGCTGACGACTGTAACTCCTCCTGGGCACTGTCACTTGCCTCCACTTCCTCATTCCACCTCAGTCCTGCCTCGATGTTTGATGAGCTCATTTCGTCTTTTTCTCCCAAATCGGCAGGGTATCGGTTACTTGTCTCACCCAATACCAGATGAAATAATTCGCAGGCAGATGCTCACCTTTAAGTCCTTTCCCCATCCCTAAAGGAGAGGCTTATGCTCCCTGCTTGATTAATATGGGAGGTAGGAATCCCCACAGAATCTGAACTAGACATTGCTTGTACCATGGCAGCAGTGACCACGGTTTCGGCTTTCATGTATTTCAGCATATTCAACATGGTCCTCCAGGTGGGACCCAGCAGTACAGTATCCTTGCCTTTACCCAAGATTGTGTTTTCCCACATTAGATCGCCCACCTCTCACCATTCCTCTACTGCAAACAACAATGAGGGGGTTTTCATAAACCCACTTTCACGCGCTCACAAAAAGAGCTTTTCCAGGTCTTTGTCTTTTACTGCTTCCCCTCACTTAGCGAGGATACCTAAGAGCAGTTTTCGTGCCGCCGCAAATTCCAACTCCATGCTAGCGGTCTTACACGGCAGGGGGAAGGTAGCGACCCTTCCTACCTGGATGCCGATGCCCTTTCTTCGGTCCTTACTCCGGGCTCCTCTGCCCCAGTCCTCCCGGCTCCAATCCGCTTCCCGCGTCCAACCGCCAGCGAATTCTCAGGAGCTTCCTTTCAATTCTCAGGTCCCTCCACATTCAAGCATCTGCATTTAAGCGAGTATCCGCATTTAAGCGAGTAAAATGAGGGTCCGCATTTAAGTGAGTAAAACAAGGGTCCCTGTTCGGGCGCCAAATGTTGGAGGACCGGATTGAAATATTCACTAACTCCTCATAGAGGTATGGGTGAACTTCATTTATTTATCTTTTTCTCACACATTTATAAGGCTCTTGCAGATACATGTGGGGTAAGCAAAGTTATCATTGGTTACATATCCTGTTCAGTATCCTCTCTCTTATTTACAGCATTGCTGTTTACTGCTTTTCTCACCTTCCAAGGCAATCTCAAGGTCACGGCCGTTGTAGCAGAAGGCTGGGTTGTGCAAACAAGCTTCAGATAACACATTATGTCCTTGCTCTGCAAGGAATCACCCTACAGTGATTCATCTTGTAATATGAAAAATAATTAAAATAAATAAGATTAATCATGTTTTATAAGTGTTTATTTCTCATTTTTAAAATAACAACTGTCTTTTACTAACTCACATGCAGTTTATCTGTGCCACACGTGTTTAAAAAGGTATTGTATTGGGGGAGGTAAGGTTGTTCATTTGTTTTCTAACCTTAATCTCACCTCCTGTATAGCTGTTATCACTACATAAATTTTGAGAAAACCTAGACAACTAGTTTAGATGTAAACACTTAGATGGTCATGGGTAGGGTCATCTAGGATGTTTAATGTCAAGGTATATATAGTCCACTAACTACTGTAACCCTAGATTCATCTATTGCTTCACTTGTTGGCATAATTTGTCTGATTTTTATGCCACTGATGAAGTATAACTACAAGAATTCCCTCAGGATGTTACGGAGAACCTTCATTTCACGTTTTTGGGGGTTTTTTTTTGGTTAATTCTTGGTCCTCTGGTATTTAAAGGAATCATAATATTTTGCCTGCATATTCATTCTTTCCTATCAGAACACAAAGGGTCTCATCATGGGTAGATTCTTGAATCTTCAGATCCATATTTCTGAGTGCTCAGGACTTCCCTGGACTACTGTTATACTGGCAGCTGAAAACTGAATGTCATTGGTTGACACGAGATATTTTGTTAACACAGTCTAGCAAAGAAGTTGCTAAAATCTGAATTCATCATTTCCTCAACTCTGCAATTGTCTTGCTGGTCAAACTGTTTCCTTCACTGTATATAATTTGCAGCCTGACAAATTGGTGTTACAACAAGACCGTAATGGACATCTTTTCTTCAAATGAAGAGGACAAAACCTTAATTGGATTAATTGTTCACCACTATTTCATGTGTGTACAGGTGAAAATTAAGAAACAAATAATGAAAACAAAATATTATCATCATGATTATCAGATGAAGAAAATACCACAGGAGTAGAGGTTTCTTCAAACTGGGTAGAAAGAAGCAAGACAATACTGGTCCAGATGGAAAGGGTTGGAAAAGAGAACCACTATCAATAGTAGCATGATTTACCTCATGTACAGCAATTATCTAGTTAATTAAGTTAAATTAGGCATACAAAGACTCCAGTTATAGTGAACAAAGAAAAGCGGGACATTGGCATCACATTTATCCTTGTCTTAGACTGCTATCTTAGGACATGAGATTCCTCTCACTCAGTTTTAGCCATTTAGAATTAATTAGTTGTTTCACCCTGAGCCAACAGTAATCAGAGGATTCAAATATTTCAGCTTTAATATCCAGCAGAGTAGTTGTGTGAAGGATCTGTCATGTGTTTTTGCCCTAAATTTAGTTTATAAAGTGATAAAGTATTAGATAGTATATCCATAGTGAAGATCAGTCATTACTGAAATCAACATAAGGCAAGAGCCATGAAATGAATTCAAATTTCCTTTGTGGGATTCATCTACCTAATTTTAGGGACAGGACTCAGTTGCATAGTCATCTAGTATGATCTTAACTCTGAGAGATAACTCCAGCCCCAGCTGAAGAAAGGTATAGTGATATCTGCCAGACCTATGGAAATGTTTTGAGACAGAGACATATAAGATAATAGAAAGTAACATTTATACAACTAAATCTTGCACTAGATATTTGCATATTTGTCTGTCATCATCACAAGTCCAAATTTTCATTATTGAGATATGATTAATAATCAATGAAGTTTAAAGAATGATTCATCTGAACAAATGTAGTAGGTAATTCAGTTGCAAATAGGAATTTCATGTCATTTGATATGCAGTAGACCATCCAAATGCACTTCATAAGGGTACAGGCATCCTCTAGGTCACATGTCAAATCTTCCAATTTCATATGGCACTTCCAGGTATTACTAGGAATCCCAAACAGTACCAATTTGGGAAACTGAAATGAGACCAATATAGATGTCCAATTTTGATGAGATGAATGACTCTATAGACTCCACTGATGGCATTGACCAGACTTCAGCTGACTATAACTGGCAGTGTAACTACTACATGTCCACCCCTACTGTAGAAACCTAAAATGGGTCTCAAATGACTAATGTATCTTTGGAGGGTCTTGGATAATTTGTTGGCCTATAGCTGTCAAGCTAGGAAGATAAGTGTCTTCTAAAAATCTTGTATTATATGGCAGCCTCACACAGATGCCTTATAGACACTTGGGTGCATTGGGCTCCAGGCATTTAATTTAGTTACTCTACCAAAACAAAACATCACGAATTCTCTCTTGTTTTGTAAGAATAAACTTAAAGTTCTTGTGTTAGTTTTCAATATCTACTCTAATGCTGTTCCTGAAAATAAATAATGATATAATAGTATGTAATTGTAATGCAATGATATATTGATAATATTTTTAACAATAGAAATGAAAAAATAAAAAGTGCTCAATAATTTGTCCTCCAGGGATTCTCCATTGTTCTCAGAGAATTGCAAGTCCTACTTGCCACCACCTTCATCACTGTCTGCATACAGACACTAGCAGAGTATATGGTCATCATACATCAGCTCGTATTAGCTACTGCCTCCACACCCCTATGTATTTCTTTTTGAGCAATCTCTCCTTTCTGGAATCATGCTATGTTACAGTTATTGTGCTTAAAACTCTTGACAGTTCATTGACAGGATGGAAGATCATCTCTTTTGCACAGTGCATGGCTCAGATCTACTTTTTCATTGCCTCCACTGAGTGTCTGCTTCTGGCTGTCATGGCTTATGATGCCTTTGTGGGTATTTGCAGGCCCTTGCCACATCCAACCATCATGACCCACAAGCTTTGCTTTCTCTTTATTGCTGGGTCTTAGGTGGGAGGTTTTACCAGTCCCATGCTTAAGGTTCCATGCTTCATCTCACACCTGAATTTCTGTGACTCAGTCATCAATCATTTCTTCTGTGATATCCCACCCTAGCTCAACCTTGCCTGCAAGGATATGTCAATGGCAGAGACGGGGGATTTCATTCTGGCACTGGTTATAATTCTTGTACCACTGCTTGACCGCTATGAAGATGTCAATACCTCATGGATGACACATACGGAGATCAGTGACTGGATTCTTAACTAGGCAGTTTAGATAAGCTTCTGAATTCAGGAAAATCTGTAGTCAGGGTTAGGATTAAGCTTATCCAGCACTAACAGTATCTAACAATTATTTCAATTTCAGTTAATTGTACAAGATGGATTGGTAATGGGTCAATCCTTTCTACAGCACAATTCAAGTAATTGTGCCTTAACTGTTTTCTTTGAGATAAGATAAATCCCACCCAACGCTTACTTCTCACCACTGTTTAACTTAAGACAACTAGCTTATACAGGTCCAACCTCATGATAGGTCTTTAAATGTGGAATGATTCATATTTTCCTTGTCATACCTGCAGTGTCAGGAAAGACAAAGCATAGCAAAGGAACGCAAAGCCCCATATCCCTTCTAGGCCAAGTAAGATAGACCATTCTGTTATATACCTCACATTGATTAGAAGAGAAGCATTTGAGAATATCTGTTTAATGGGCAGCTGTATACCTTATTCAGCAATTTCATCAACAGTTTTAGTCACAAACTTTTAAAAAAATAATTCATCAAAATAAAAAATACTGCCTATTTGCTTAATCTATTTCTGACTACAGGAAGATTAACAGACCTTCTGTTTCCAGGGTTGAAGTGGGTTTTTTTTTAAGCTCAATGACAATACTATAACCAGGCAAAGGAAGAGAGAAGGAATAATTGGTTTCTTTGATTGGTCCCTTTGGAAGAACAAACCAAATGCACAGATGAAGCCTTCAGGAAAGTGAAGAAATAATAAACAGATACCACGGCACAGTCTCTCTGAATTTCAAACAGTCCATTCAACGTTGGGACAAGGACTCAAATTTGTAAGTGGAACAGAAGTATTTACTTATCTAGTATTTCTTATCATAAATATTAATAACACTTTCTTTAAGTCTGCTGAGGAGTGTACTGGCTAATTAAGCTAGTAAGATTAAAAAAAAAAGATTAGGACAGAAAAGATGGGGTTTGAATGAGATCTTTCTAGTGAGAAGAATGAAATGCATTGTTAATGTTAATCATAGAAATTTAGAATGGTTTGGGTTGGAAGGGACCTTCAAAGGTCATCTAGTCCAACCCCCCTGCAGGGAGTCAGGACAACCCCAACTAGATCAGGTTGCTCAGAGCCTCATCCAACCCGTCCTTGAACGTTTCCAGGGATGGGGCATCAACCACCTCTCTGGACAACCTGTTCCAGTGTTCTACAACCCTCATGCTATTTTTTTTTTCCTAATATCTAAAATATAGTAGACTACAAGAATTGGGAGTTTTGAAACCTTTTTCAGGAAACTATTCATGGTATTACTTTTATGATTTTATTTCATTAACAAAAAAAAAATTGTGCTTCAAAGCCTTTAGAAATTAAACATCAAAGTGTGGGAAATCCAACCCTGGCTTTCTTAGAGTTAATAGAGAAAAACACAAAGAACCTCAAGCTTGTACATCCGGGTACTTTTTTTCCCCATTGAATAGACAGCAGTGATGTGATTCAGTTGCTAGATTAAGGGTCCTTAATTTTTGTTTCTACATGTGGAAGTGTGAGATAGGAGTTAAGATTTAATTGCTTAAGTGTAGGTGTCTAGTTCTCCTTGAGACATGCTAGATGATATCCTCCAAATATTGTTTCAGAAGGTCATGCACCAACTGATGAGGCATATATTGGATAGGCTAGACTATCTCAAATAACAGTAAATAAAACTACTATTAGTGAATACGATTACATCAGTATTCACAAAAAAAAAAAAAGTCAAGCTATCAATTTAAGGTAACAAAATGGAATTAAATAAGTTGTCTGCTTTTGAGATGCCCAGAAATATCCTGTCCAGCCTCCAGCTATCATTTCAGCAGGGCAGAGGTCCCTATAGATACTATGGTATGTCTACCTCAAATGAACTGATAATTCCAGTACCACATGGTACTGACCGATTTGGTGGCCTTGTTTGATGGGGTTACAGCATCGGTGGACAAGGGATGAGCAGTGGACATAATCTACCTGGACTTGTGCAAGGCATTTGACACTGTCCCACATGGCATCCTTCTCTCTAAACTGGAGAGACATGGGTTTGATGCACGGACCACTCGGTGGATAAGGTAGTCAACAGCTCAATGTCCAGGTGAAGATCGGTGATGAGTGGTGTCCCTCAGGGGTCCATGTTGGACCCAGCCCTGTTCAACGTCTTTGCTGGTGATATGGACAGTGGGATAGAGTGCACCCTCAGCAAATCTGCCAATGACACCAAGCTGTGTGGTGCCATCGACACGCTGGAGGGGAGGGATGCCATCCAGAGGGACCTTGACAGGCTGGAGAGGTGGGCCTGTGCAAACCTCATGAAGTTCAACCAGGACAAGTGAAAGGTCCTGCACCTGGGTCATGGCAATCCCAGGCACAAATACAGGCTGGGCAGAGAATGGATTGACACCAACCCTGAGGAGAGGGACTTGGGTGTGATGGTGGATGAGAAGCTCAACATGAGCTGGCAATGCCTCCTTGCGGCCTAGAAGGCCAACGGCATCCTGGGCTGCATCAAGAGGAGCGTGGCCAGCAGGTCGAGGGAGGTGATTCTCCCCCTCTACTCTGCTCTGGTGAGGCCCCACCTGGACTACTGCGTCCAGTTCTGGAGTCCCCAACATAAGAAGGACATGGACCAGTTGGAGAGGGTCCAGAAGGGGGCCACAAAGATGATGAGAGGGCTGGAGCACGTCTCCTATGAGGACAGGCTGAGAGAGTTGGGGCTGTTCAGCCTGGAGAAGAGGAGGCTCCGGGGACACCTTATAGTAGTCTTCCAGTACCTCAGGGGGGCCTGCAAGAAAGATGGGGAGAGACTGTTCAGTAGGGCCTGTTGTGACAGGATGAGGGGTAATGGTTTCAAAATAGAGGGAGATTGATTTAGATTAGCTATTAGGAAATTATTTTTTTTTCCACTGAGGGTAGTAGAACACTGGCACAGGTTGCCCAGAGAGGTGGTGGATGCCCCATCCCTGGAAACGTTCAAGGCCAGGCTGGATGGGGCTCTGAGCAACCTGATCTAGTCGGGGATGTCCCTGCTTCTTGCAGGGGGGTTGGACTAGATGACCTTTGAAGGTCCCTTCCAAACCAAACCGTTCTATGATTTTATGATTCTGTGGTATCTCAACAGCTAGTAGGCAACTATTTATGGGTAAGCCAGTCCCTCAACACATGATTCAGTTACCTGAAACAAGACTTTTAGATGCTCTTAGATATCCCAGTTGGCCTCCAGCTGCTATTCCAGAAGTGCACAGGGCTACCATAAATCTTGTGTCATACCTATTTGGACTGCTCAGATATCCCGGGGTTTCTGAGGAGGTACTACATATCTATGTGTATCCAACTGAATCTTGCCTTTATCATAGGAAAGAGGACTCCAACACTCATTAGCTATTCAGGCTTGAACCCTGCTTATACAAGAACTGGAATATAGTATACAAAATGGGAACAAGCTAGCAAATTTCTCAAAAGTTTTGAAAATCTGAGACAATGTAGAGATTTTTCAAATTCGATTTTGGATTAAGACCACAATTTCTGGACACATGTCTATGGAGAAAAGCTTTATGCTTATTATTTTAGTTATGTTAAAGTTACAGATTGAATTCTGACCTTTATTAAAGTTTCAACATTACAAAATAATAATGTATTTATGGTGATTATGTAAATACTGCTATTGGTGTTGATAACATTTTGTTATTTTAAGAAGTATCTATTGTTACTGATTGTTGTGGTTTAGCCCTGCTTGGGAGCAAACTACACTGTCTCTCTCTCACTCCCCTCATCTTCTGAGGGAACACGGAGAGATAATTTAAGAAAAAGGCGCAAGGTTTGAGATAAGAACAGGAAGAAATCCTTAAAGTTACCATTACAGGCAAACCAGACTCGACTTGGGGAAAACTATTTGTTTATTATTAAAACCAAAGCAGGATAATGAGAAAGAGAACCAGATAACTTCCTCCCACCCCTTCCTCTTCCCGGGCTTAACATTATCTCTAGCTCTTTCACCCTCCCGAGTGGCACAGAGTGGAAGAGGGAATGGGGGTTACAGTCAGTTCATCACTTGTTGCTTGATGCCACTTCTTCCTCCTCAGGGAAAGGACTCCTCACATTCTTCCCCTGCTCCAACGTGGAGTCCCACCCATACGCCACAGTCCTTCATGAACTGCTCCGGAGTGGGTCATCTCTTCCACGGGGTGCAGCCCCTCCAGAACAGCTGCCCCAGCGCGAGCCCTCCACGGGTCACAGCCTCCTTCAGGCACCCACCTGCCC
>WHYT01006426.1:0-15080 GCA_009806455.1 Tetrax tetrax
TAAATCACTTGGTTTTTAGAATGGTCTGCATTTATCTTGTTTATTGTCTTTCTGTTTTTGCTTTTTTACCCAATATTTCTTGTCTTTCATTAGCACCGTTGCTTTTAAAATTATCTGAACATGACTAAGTTTGTTGTCTTTATGCTTTTTCTATTCATTTACCCCACTGATTTTGCTTTTTCCTTGTTTATGCTATGTATAATTTTTTTTTTAAAAGTATGTTTTGTCTTTATGCAGTCCACCGATTTTTTAAGTTTTTATTCTATATTGGTTTTAGTGTGCTGTCCCTATTTTTTTCCTCTGTTTCTCTAATGTCCCTTTGCTTTTCTTGAGTTTTTTATTGCTTGTTGCCTTCGTTACTTTTTAATATTTATCAACCTTCCTTAGTGTTGCTTTTTCAATTTTTTTTTCAACATCTCCATTTTAGTTTGCCATCACTATTTTTCCATTTTTTATTTCTCCCATCTCTGTTGCTTTTAAATTTTTTTGTCTATTTATATTGTTTCCTGTCTTCAATTTGCAGTATTTCTTTTTATATCTTGAATTTTATTAGCCTGCCTGCTTTTTAGATTTTCTTTAAACATCTGTTTAGCTCCCTGTGTTGATTTTTATTTTTTTCTATTTATTTCTGTTATCTCAATTGCTTTTTATGTTTTTTACCTTTATCCAATTGGCCGAGTCTAAGTCAATCTTTCATATTTTCTTAGTTTTGGTCTTTCCTTAGTGCTATCACTTTTTACATTTCTTGTTACATCTGTTTTGGTCCGCTGTCCCTATCTTTTATTTTTCCCTTATTTCTCTGTCACCTCATGTTTTTTAAATATTCTTTATATGCATTGTTTCTTTCTATTCTTTGTTTTTACAAAATTAACTATCGTGCTGCTGTCGGTCTTTAAATTTTTTTGCATGCCTCTGTTTTGGTTTGCCATTTTTGTATTTTTTAATTTTTTTCTTCATGTCCTTATTAATTTGTGCAAGTTTCGGCTGGGGTGGAGTACTCTCTGGCCAGACTGGGTCAACTGTTTCAGGCACATCCCTTCCACTTTCCTGGACCTGTATATTAGTGCAATCTGGAAAGACAAGACAGTGGTCTTGGTTTCTATTAGAAGTAGTAAAATATCAGTGTGTTTGTCAATATTGTTCTCATACCAAATTTAAAAAACACATTAGGTGTGGAGAGGAAATTAAGTCTATCTTAGTTGAAACCAGGACAATATCTCTAATTCCTGTAGCTTTTCATATTTTCTGTCTAATTTTATTCAGCTCATTGCATGTATTTTAGTCTTTTTCTGGTTTGTCCTATACACAGTTGCTTTGTACTTTTTTCCTCCTGTTCATCTTTTACCACATTGTTCTTATGTTTCAGTTTTTCTTTTATTTTTCTAATCCTTTCTGTATAAGATGCCCTGACTTTGTTTGCTTTTATACCATTCGCTGTTTTTTTTGTTGTTGTTGTTGGTTTTTTTGTTCGTTTGTTTTAACAAATTGTTTCTCATTTTTTTTTTTAGCGATGTTGATTTTTGGCTTTTTTTTCTATGTATATCTTTATTAAGGTTCTATCATCTTTTTCTACTTTTTTTTTTAAATTTATGCTTATTGTGTATGCTGTTGGCTTTTAAATTTACTTTATACATCTGTGTTGTCGTTAGCTGGTGGGGTTTTTTTGCCTTTATTTCTTTATTCCTGTTGCTTTTAAATTGTTTTTAGTATGTCTAATTTTATCTGAATTCTGGTTCTGGTTTTTATTAACTGTCTGCCACCAAGTCTGTTTTAAAATTTCCTTCTTACTATGTGTAATTTTCTCAAGGTAAGTGTGTTTGTCTCTGTTCCTTTGAATCTGAATTTTTTTTTAAATTGGTGTACTTTTATTTCATTTTCTATATCCACCTTCAATTCTTTTGATGTCTACTATGCGCTGTCATTCTAAACATTTGTTTTACATCTACTTTTATAAATATGTCTGTCCCTCGTTCTTAATGTTTTGCTGTACATCTTGTACCCTCTAACCTTGTAAATTTACCTTTGCCCTCTCTATTTTTATCTGATGTGTCATCTTTACTTTATGTTTTTCTAGTCTGTCCTGTACCCAGTTGTTTTTAACGTTTTCTTTCTGTGTCTTTCTGTATTTAATTTTTTTGGGGTCTTTTAAATTTTTTTTCTCTATCTTTATGCCCGTGCTGTTTAAGTTTTGTTTCTACGTTCCCTTTTATGGATTTTTTGGTCTGTATAATTTGCTTTTTTTCTATCAGTCTTCTACACTGTCACCTTTAACAGTTTCTTTCTGTCAACTTTTATTCAGCCTCTAGATTTTTAATTGGTTCCTTATTTTTTCATGTCTTTGTGTCTCCTTGTGCTTTTTCAATTTTTTTTTTTTTTTCTGTCTCCTTTCATATGGGTCACCGTAATTTTTTTTTTTCATTCTAGTCTGTGGTGGACCTTGTTGTTTTCTATATTTTTTTATCTATGTCTTTGTTTACTGTTCTGTGTCTGTTATCCATTTTCCTCTTTTTATTTTTTTTTTTCTTGTAGCTTTTAAAAATTTGTTTCTACGTCTGCTTTTATTTGGGTCTCGTGTCTATTTAATTCTTTTTCATCCGCCAGGTACTCTTTCAATTTTTCAGTTGTCTTTCTGCTTCCCTGTTTATTTAGCACGTTGTGCCTATGTATTAATTTTTTCCTCTTTCTATGCTATTGTTTTCCTTTTGTTTTCTTCTATGCTCAGTTTTATCTAGCATTCTGTCTCTACTTGTATTTTTTTTTCTTTTTTCGCCTTATAGCCTGTTGACTTTAGGATTTTCTTTCTATGTCTGCTTCTACTGAGCTGCCTATTTTTATGTTTTTCTGTCTGTCACTCACCTTGAGCCTTTAAAAATTTTCTTGTGTCTCGCACGGTTTTTCTCTTCTCTCCGTTCCTTTTGAGGCTTCCGAGGGTCTCCTCGGCAGGCTTTTACCTCTGGAGTATAATTTGTACCCCCCCGGTTTGTTAAAATATCTCCTCAGGTCATCCATCCTCCTCAGAGATGTAATTTAGTCCCGCCCTCCGTTTCGTTCATCTCCCTCACGCGTCCTCTGAGGTCTGTTCCAATCTCTTCCCAGTACCTTTGTGCCTTTGAGCCGCTTTGTATTTTTACGGCCATTTTGGCTCCCCTCTGTTTCCGGCACGCTACTTCCTGTAAGCATCCTTGTGTTCTTTACCCTTCCTTATGGTCTGCAGCAAGTTTTTTGTCTTTGTTAATTGAGGAGACAAGTCTTCCTCGGGCTTTCATTTTGTCCCGGAGCGCTCACGCTCTCCTTCCGCCCCATCCGATGTCTTTGTCTCTGTAACGGACATCTTAGAACTTTACTCAGGATAAGAAGCTCAAAGAAAGGCGGAGATCCTCAAGGGAAAGGAGGAGCAAAGTTTATTACTTAGCCTAAAAGGAGAGACTCCAGAGAATTCTCTACAGCAAGGATCAACATCCATCCTGAAGACCAGTGGAACTCTGCCTGGACCTGGGAACACAGGGATGCCTCGGACATGTGGTCATAGCTATTATCCTCTTTCTTATCTTTACTTAATCTTTCCTTTCTACTGCCTTTTATCTGTTGCATACCACTTCATGGGCTAAATAATAAAGTTTCTATTGTTTGATTGAAACCAACCACTTTGGTGGGTTTGCTTTAATTTTGCACTTTTAGATCAACGTAAAAGAACCGTCACGAGTCCCAAGCAGAATATGGCATTTTTTAAATCGGCATCACAGGATCCTGAAAGACAGAGGGGCCCAGGTTGGGAGAGGTCTGTAACAGGGGAAGGACGGTTCGGTCTTGCCGCACCTAGCCCTAGTTTAGTTTTATCAGCAAATCCGTATGTTCAAAATCAGAAGATAATGAATCAGTTGAAAAATTTCACTTCCATTCTCGATGCGCACTATCTGCTCAACGATCCGTTGAGGATCCGTTATCAGGGAAGGGCCTGGGCTGTTAACATAACCGCATAGCTGCTGTCAAGGAAGATTGAGCACAACAGCCGTCCGAGAACTGTACTCAGGATGTTGAGCTCCAAGAAAAGCGGCGATCCCCGAAGGAAAAGAGGAGGAAAGGTTTTTACTTAGCATCAAAGGTCAACTCCTTACAGTGAGACCCCCGAGAGTTCTTTCCACCCAGGATCTACATCGTTTGGCAAGACCGGCAGGACGCTGCCTGGATCTGGGACCACAGGGATGCCTTTGACCCACGGTGGTAGCTATTATCGTCTTCTTTTTATTTACTTATGTTTCCTTTCCCCTTCCTTTTTCTCTGTCATGTCTCACTTTATGGAAAAAATAGTAAATTTTGTGTCGTTTGATGGAAACCAACTGCTTTGGTGTTGTAGCCTTAATTTTGCATTTTGAGATAGCAGTAAGAGAACCATCCGAGTCCTGACTGAACCCTGACGGGCAGTTGTAAACAATTTCTTGTGAGAGGTGAGAGAAATCGCTGTAGATGCAAATGTCAGTGAAGCAGTGCCAAACCGTGACAGGTTGTTTAGAGAGGCTCCATCCTGGAAACACCGAAGGCCAGGTCGAAGGAGGCTCAGAGCAATCCCGTGTAGTTCAAGATGTCCCTATTCTTTGCAGGGGGGTTGGACTAGATGGCCTTTACCAGGTCCTTTTCCACTCAAACTAAATTGCAATTCAACGATTTTAAGAAGGAGAGGGGCAGAGTACCGTCGCTCCTGGCTGAGATTGCCCTGCAGCCTGTGCCGAAGACTATGGCAAAGCAGGCTTGTTTCCCTGCAGCTCACAAAAGAGTAGAGATCCACCTGCTGCCCTTGGAGGTCCCCCAGCGGGAAAGGCAGATCCCCGACAGAGGTCACGGCCCGTGCCGGGGTAGGTGTTACGGATGGACCGCATCATACAGAACAACAAAGTACACTAGAGCAGTTAAGCAAGAACCGTAGCCAGCGGAGAGGACACCTTACCGGAGCAGGGGAGGAATACAGGGAGTTTTTGCTGGAGGAGGAAGGAGCGGGGTGTAGTTACACGTGAAGCAGTAGGGGGGAGTAGATAGAGATACTTTAAAGTAAGTTAAGCTTGAGAAGGAGGGGTGGGGGGAAGTTATCCTGTTCTATTTCTCATTTTTCTGCTTTGCTTTTCGTAGCAATCAAATACTTTTTTTCAAGTCAAGTCTGGCCCATAATGGTAATTTTAAGGATTCCTCTGTGGTTTTTTTTTTTTAATCTCAAGCTTTTAAAAATGATATTGTCTTTTCCCTTTTAGTTGTAGAGCAGGGGTAGCAGTAGAGAGGCCACATAGTCTCATTTAGAGCAAGAGTAAACTACATCATCTCTTCTCAATATCTCACTACAACAGTCATTCACTTTCTAAACACACCTCCAAAAAATTAAGTGTTTTTTCCTACCTGGTCAGGTTGCCAATTTAGTAGATCGAGCCGTCGCAGAAGAGTAAGCGTCATTATTTTCCATAAGGATTGTCTGCTCCATTTGTTGCCTCGCAAGACATAAAGTCGAGGCAGACTCAAAAAATTGCCTTTTGCCCCTCTGGCAGCTTTTATAGGTTATGCCGGTTCTCCCCGCCCCTTTCCCAGGGGATTGTGGGAAGGGAGATGGGTGGGGTCTGGGGTATATGAGCCCCGGTCTCTGCCTCGGGAGGTCATTCAGCTTCTGGCTTCCTCTGCAGTCAGAGGTATGCTCTTCTTTCAGTCTTTTGTATCTTTTCAGTTCATGTGGTTCTTTGAGCTGATGTTGTGATCCTTGGAGCAATTGAGAAGTACGTTTAAGGTAAAATTTTCATCATCGGGAATGATTTGGTAGCATATGTAGCAAAAATGATACTTAGATGTAGTCGGGTGGTTCGGTTTTCTTTTTTTTTTTTGTTTGGTTGTGTGGGTTTGTTTTGGGTGGTGGGTTTTTTTGGGGGGGGTTTTGCTTTTAGTGTTAAGGGGTACCAAAACAATTTAATATGTTTCCTGGTGTGTTTTTTTTTTCAGGTGCTATGCATCTTGCTGGAAGTAATTAATTCATTGAGGATGGGCATCTAGTGTTTTTCACTAGCTTTGCTGTAGTCTGTGTGAGTACTTCATGTCATGTCTTACTGGGAACGGAAGTGGGATTGCTTACCAGGGGTTAAGATATTCATCTTGTGTGCATCTGTACGTGGGTTTTCAGCACTTGACAAAAAAGAAAGAGGGCATATAAAGGCTAATGCTGTCTAGGGTGTGGGATGACTTTGTCAATCATGTACAGAGTAGCTTTTTAGTCACGTGATTTTAGTAGTTTCTGATACGTTAGTGATATTTTTCTTAGTTTAATTATTTTGTGGCTTTGTAGCGGAACCTGGTGTTTGTGCAAAAAAAAAAATTTAAGATGTGTTCACACAACGCCTGGTAAAAATATTAAAACGAGGAGCAGCTGATACAGCAAGTCAGCAGGTATAAATACAGGGTGGGATTTGTTGGGCGGGACTGGCTTTTGTGACTTGACAGTTCAGGTGCAGGTGAGACATTTGTGAAGGTTTGGGACCGAGGGATTGTATGTAAAGGGAACTGGTGGCTCATTTAAGTTTTTCAGGGGAATCTGGCTGTCGAATTTCGGTAGCGTTTGGGTTTGTTTTGTTTTAATTTGTCTGCAGGTAAGGGTAGGTATTGTGAGGCTATTAGCTACGTGAAATAGACTGTCCAGGTCTGTGCAGCACAACATGTCATACAGAAAATCAGGTGAGTCTCTTGTGAAGAAGCCTTAGGTATGGTATCGCAAATTAAAATAGATATCCAGTAGTCCAAGGTGTCCGCTCTTCCCTTCCTTTTACGTATAATACTGTCGGATCTAATTCTTGTGACTGTAACTTTGCCATTGACCCAAGCGTGACGGTTATCGTTGGAGACGTTGAGGAAGCAATTCAGTCCAGCGTGGAGATGAGCCACTCTCTCCGTAATGTCTTGCGAAAGGGGGCATTTTCTTTTTTGTGCTCCTAGGCGTATCCGGCTGAGGGTTTGTCATCCATTTGCAACCTGGGTAAGTAAGCTGTTTCACTCATTTTCTTTCTTCTGTTTACCTAGGGCGTCCCAGGAGGTTCGCTTCGGTTGTGTCACGGCAGTTACGTTCTGTAGTGCGCATAACGTAAAAGATGTCGCTGTGTCTTTTTGTAGGAGGTATATTTCAAGTCTTTGAGTCGCCCTGTAACACCGTTGCGGTTTTTTCATCACCGACCATTCCTATAATTTGCTAAGGATTGCCGTAGGTTATCGGACTCGAGCGGAGGACCTCCCGTTCCGGCAGCTTTGTTCATCGAGAGGTGTCGCTTCCGGTATGGCAAGATTTGCATTTTTGAGGTTTGACCGATCGAGGTATTTTGTTATGTGGTTAGTATTTTTGTTACAGGCGTTCTTTTTCTTTATTCCTGCGGGCAAAGGTGGGTCATGCTTTGACCGTGGCGCTCCTTATTCTGTCTTTGCAAGGTATTGTCGCTTGAGGGAGACCTAGAAAGGAGCTCTTTATTTTGACCAATATGTTTAAAGGTATGTGACCGACACGTTGTTACAGCTGGTGGTTGAGGGGGCGCTTCTTCAAATGAAGAAGAAACTGGCCATTGTGGGAATATCCTGGCTAGCCCATATGAGCGGATTGACAATGTAGGTACTCAAAAAGCTGAGCCGAGGAACCGGTGTTTAGGAGAGGGCTCAGGGGCAACAGACTATTTTACCGATTGCTGGAAGAAGTTTTAAATTAGTTTTGGGTAGGGAACGATCTAGGGACAGTAGTTTTTGGCCAGGTCGGGGTGGGGGGTTTACCATACCGCACGATGCCTGGGCGTGCCTGGCAGGGCAGTTCCCGCCTGTGTCTGTGTGTTTTGCGTAGTCTGTGTTTTTCGTTGTAGACGTTCCTCGAGTCTCGACATCCTCGTCGCTCTTGGCTCCCGAGGCTTGCGGCCTGTGTCTCGGGTGCCATCCCGAGGGTTCCGTACGCCAGTATTCATCATCGTGGTCTCGATAGGGCTCTCTTAAGGCACGACCGGCCTCAGAGGCAGATCATTTTCTCGTCGCGTAAGTTTAGGGACGGTATTCTCTTCTGGCATCGTTCGGGGCTGAATCGGCCGCTCTTCTCTGTAGGCATCTCTGTTCAAGGATTGCTATTTCTTCCATGATTTCAATATTTTTAGGTCTTGAAGCCAGCCTTCTTGTTTGAAAGGTTTGCCGGTTTACAAAGCGACTGCCTGTTTTGGGCCACAACTTTGCGTTATTTTCCTATCATTTCCAGAGAGCCTCTTGTCGCTGTCACAGTCCAACAGGTCTTCTTTCGCGATCGTGTCTTCTGTTCCGGTGTCATCTTTCAGGCTGAGGTTTTTTCATCTGAGGGTCATTGTTTGTAGCGTTCCATTTAGTGTCTGTTTGTGCACGTGTGTGTGTCTCGGAGCTGCCCTGCCCGGAGGTGTAGAGTCAGGGTTAGAGATTAGAGCCTGCGGTTAATCGGGTGATACGCCTAGGTGGTTGAGGCAGAGGTTGTACGGTCCTCTCGGATCGAAGGGTGTCTGCAGCGGGTGAGGAGTGTCACCGCTGCAGTATTTCGCAGATATTGATGGGATGACGGGGGCTTTTCTGGGAGAGGTAGCTGGAGCGCTCGCTGAGAGAAAGGTATGTTGAAGGTGTGGAGGCTTGTACGTGTAGGGCTCCACGTTTGATTTTTTTTTTTTTTTTTTTTTTTTTGTAACTATTCTATTGGCAGCCTGCGGTTGGGCTATAGGAGACAACATGAAATTGAAAATAGGATGTCCGTGGAATTTCTAGGCTGTAACTCTCCGTGGGGCTGACCTGATTGCTGATAATGTTTCTACAGATTTGGAAGCTGAGCCAAGCAGCGAAGAGTGATCGATAAGAGGTGCGAGGTAAGAAGGTGGGTTTGTGTGTGTTAATAGAGCAAATGACTGCAGTGTGGCTAAGGACCAAGCTAAAGTACATGTTGTGTTTTTTTTTTTTTTTGAATTGAAGGTCTGCCTCGATCCAAGCTGTGTGAGATGGGCACGCGAGCAGTCTCAGTGAAGGTGAGCGCCGACCGGTGTGCCGAAGTAGAGGTTATTTTTCAGGTGTTGTATTGCCGAAGCAGTTTTAAGCAGTCTTTGTTTGGCGTTTGCGGGCGGTGCGCCAGCTTCAATGCGGCACCTTCAATTGGGATACTGGATGGGCACGCCATCCAAGTAAAGGAGCAGCAGATAAGCCTAGGTGTGGGCAGATGGAAGTTCTGGGCGCAAACTCGGCGTGTGTCTCTTTCCTTGGGTTTTTGTAGGTGCCACTCAGAGGCCCGGAGGGACCGTGAAAAGCGGTCTGAGCAGTTGAGTCGGTTACCTTACGCAGCGGCTCAGTGAACTGTTTCTTCCCAGCGTCACGGGTTTTGTGCCGGCCGCCTGGGGAGCTCCGCGAGTGTTTGAGGTGAGCCGTGCGGCTGATAGGATGGGAGGGTTGGGTCGGTTCTTTTTGGGAAGCGCCGTATGAAGTTCGTGTCTCCTGCTGTCTTAGACGCAACAAGGAAGGATAGCTGCTGCGTGCGATTGTGGTATTGCTTATGGAGCAGGTGAGCTGTATACAGCGATTTGTGGGAGGTGGGGTGTTTTGCTAGAAATGTCTGCGTTGATGAAGGTCGTGTTGAGTAACGGCTTTGTTTTCTGAAGATTGGTGTTGATTTTCTCTTTGGCAGGTGCCTAAGAAGGACCTGGCAATTATGGGAATACATCAGTGGGTTGATGAGTATTTTATTTTTTTTGAGAACGGATTTGGACTCCCAGCCCTATCAAAGTAAAGTAGAGGCACGAGTACCGGAGAGGGGTGGGGGCCGGGCAGGGGACAAGGTTGGGAAATTCAGGAAGGGTTTTTTCAGAATAGAATTAGGTACAGGGTGTTTGGGGTAGGGTCCTCCTAAAGTAGCTAAAAGGGGCTGGGTTAAGCGTTCAGCGTGACATTAAAATGTGCCGGGCAGGGCGGTTCGAGTGTACATCTGCGTATTTTGTGCGGTCCACCTTCTGCGTCTTAGGCCTTACTGCGGTCCAAACGTCGTCCTCTCGTTTGAGGAGAACGGTGGGAGCTATCCCTAAGGTATCGAGTGCTCTTATTCATTCATATCATAAGGTATCAAGTACTTTCTCGTTAGAGTCTCAACTGGGCCCTTTTGGGTGTTGTTACGAGGTTTGGGTGTGGCTCCTTCTTGGGTCTTTAAGGTTTAAGTAGGATCTCAGTTTTCGGTGTTGCTGGCAGCAGTCTTGCTTTTCAGTCATGCATTTCCAGAGACTGGAATTTGTCTTGCATCCTGATGTTCTTTAGGTTTTGAATCCAGGATTTTTGCGTATATTTTCTCAGTTATGAGAGTAACATCTTGTCCTGGGACGTGATGTTTTATTGGCCGAATGGCAACATACGAGTCTCCTCGTTGTTGTTGCGGTCCCATGGGTCATCCCCGGTGTCGTTTCTGTCCGGTGGTTATAGTTTGCGAGTTTTGTCTTGTCTGCGAGCCCTGTAGTTAGCAATGTTTTGCATACTGTCGGTCCAAGCTTGTGCGTGTCTGGCTCAGACCCGCCCTGCCCAGAGGTATAGAGCCAGGATTAGGTGGTAGAGCGATAGGAGTCTACGGTTAGTACGGCGATACATGTAGATTGTTAGAGAGAAAGGTTCCGCATTATATTGCGTGTGTCAAGGGGGCGATGGGGGGCTTTCCGGGAGAGGTAGTTGATGTGCTAGCAGAGGAGATGGTTTGTTGCAGGTGTGAAGGATAGAGTTAGTAGCAGTTTGATTTAGTTTTAGTATTTCTTTTTACGACAGCCTGCAGTCGGGCCGTAGTAGGTATTTGAAACCTTAAAGGAAGACTTGTGTGGAATCGCTAAAAGATATTGCTCTGCATGCGGCTGACTCATTTGACGCTCGTGTTTTTTACAGCTGCGGCGAGCCGAGTCGTGCATCGAACGGCCAAGGAGGCGACAGTAGCAGCGTCTGGTAAAAAGGTCGGTTGGTGTGAGGTATTACAGGGAAGGAGCGGTGGGTGGCTCTAGGAGCATGCTGAGGTCTTACTCTTGTTTTAAATTTGACTATATCTATATTGACAGGTGCGATGAGAGATGGAGAGGGAAGCGGACTCTGGCAAGCATAGCAATGATTCTTGGGGTAACGGAGTAGTTTGTTTTCTGCTGTCTTATTGCCGATGAAGCTTTACTCAACCCATGGTCGTGGTTTGCAGGCGGAGAGCCAGCCTGCGAGTGCCCGCTGGGACTGACGGACGCTAGCTGGGCAAAGGGTCAACGTAAAGCTGCGGGAGATGGGCCTAGGTGTGGGCAGACCGAGATTTTGATCGGTATCTCGGCACGCGTCTCTCGGCTCAGGGTTTTTATAGGTCCCGTTCGCACGCCGTGCGAGATGGCGCTGGGTGCGGATGAACTCTCGGACCAGGTGAGGCGGTTGCGGGTCAACATTTAAGCGACTAGTTTTTAATGACAACCCAGCATATCGTTTCTCTTCTGTTTTGTGGATTTTGCACAGGCCATCTGAGGAACTTTCTTGCGAGAGCGATGTTAACTTGGTCTGTTGTATTCTTAGGTGCGATGAGGAAGGACAGGTGTTGCGTCTGAGTCTGGAATTGCTAATAGCGCAGGTGAGCGGCAGAAGGAGGTTTGTCTGAGCTGGGGCGTGTCGCTTGTAATTTTTATCTTCTTGAAGGTGATGCAGAATAATGCCTGTTTCTGAAGGTGGTTGCTGGCTTTATCTTACGCAGGCGATGAAGAGGGACCTGGAGGCCGCAGGAATAATTCATCGGAGGCACCACGGTGTTTTCTTGTTGAGGATGGCGTCGGACTCCTGGCCCTGCGAAAGCTAAGTGGATGTGTGGATGCTGGAGAGCGGTGTGGGGTGGGAGGGGACGAGGCTAGCGATGATAGGAAGGGGTTTTAGAGAATAGAGTAGCGTAGCGGGTGCGTGGGGAGATATCGCATTTGGGAGGTAAATGAGGTCATTTATTCCTCAGGATTATACTAGCCTGGGCAGGGCAGTTCCAGCCAGTGTCTGTTGTTTTGTCACTTGTGTTGTTTGTCCCTTGTGTATTTGGCCTTTCTTGAGCGTCAACGTCCTCTTTTTTTTTTTTCTTTTTTTTCTTTGCGTAAGGCTTATAGCGGGAGCCATCTTGAGGGTCTTCAACGCAGGTACTCACCGGCACGGTCCGCGTCGGGCCCTTCTTTTACGGCATCACAAGCTTCGGGTGCCGATTCTTCTCACGTCTTGGAAGACTAGGGACGGTCCTCTTTGGCGTCGTTATTGGCGGCAGCTCTGCTGTCTAGCTGTTGATTTTTCACGGTGGGATTTCTTCCTTGCATCCTGATGTTTTTAGGTCTTCGGTACAGACTCGCTGTGCATACATCTTCTCTCCTTGTAAAGTAAGGCCCAGCCCTGACATTCCGGTCTTTGGCAGTGCAGAGAGCGTCTTCTCGTAGCCATCTCGGTCTTGCCGGTCATCTTCTCCGAGGAATTTTTTTGCATCTCGGCATCATTTTGCCATTTGGGCATCATCTTTCTGGTTGTGATGCTTTTTTCTTGGTTCAGCCTTGTAGTTTAGCGTGCTGTGTATTGTCAGTCCGTGTATGTGGGTGTGTGGCTTGGATCTGCCCTCCCTTGCGCTGTAGAGCGAGAGTAAGGGGGAGCGGTGGTAGGAGTCTCCAATGAACATAGCGAGATGGTTTGACGATAGAGGGTAAGGTTGTGTGGTAATGTGCAGTTCAGCAGCTGTTTGCAGCAGATGAGGAGAGCGAGTCCAATAATAATGTGAGGGTGCCAGGGGATGACCGGAGGTGCGGGGCGGGAGGGGGGCAGTCAGAGCGCTAGTTGAGAGGATTGAATCTCGAAGCGAGGGTTTGCATGCGTAGGGCTCTGTGTGGGTTTTTTGATGTCTCTCAGTGGCAGCCCGCAGTTGGGTTCTAGGTGGTAATTCTAAATTTAGAATAAGATGCCTTAGAACTTCTTAAGGTATTGCTGTGAGTGCGGTTGAATCGCTGGATGACATTGCTTCTACAGGTGCAGAGGGCAGAGCCGCACACCGAACGGCTACAGAGGAGAGCGGAGCGGTAAGAAGGTAAGTGGTTGTGTGGTATCGGAGGGAATGGGCTATGAGCAACTATAGACATATATCAAAGTACTACTATTTTTATTTGTAATTTGCAGGTCTGTGGAGACGAGTAGTACGCCTGACGGGCACCAGACCGGACTCGGGCAAGGGGAGCGGTGACCTGTGGGCTGAGGTAGCTGTAATTTTTAAGGTGTTTAGCGGCCGCTGACACTTTAATTGGATCACGTTGTTTGGAGTTTGCGGGTGCTGAGTCTGCCTCAATGTGACCATCGTGAGTGATGGGCCCTAGGTGGGCGAAGCGTTGAGGTAAAGGAGCAGAAGATGGGCCTAGGTGCGGGCAGACGAGATTTTGGGCAGTATCTCAGTGTGTCTTTCCGTTTGTGGTATTTTCATTTTTTTTGTAGGTGCCATTCTGAGTGCCAGTGCCCCGTACCAAAGAGCAGTGTGAGGACGTGAGGAGGTTGTGGGCCAAGATGTAGTAGTCTGTCTGAGAACAGTGACTCGGTGTAACGTTTCTGCTTGGTGTCGCGGCTTTTGTGCGGGCTGCCTGCGGAGCAGCGTGAACGTTTGAGGTGAGCTGCTGTGTGGTGGAGAGGAGGAGGGTGCGGCCGATGATTTCTTATAACAACTATAGTCATGTCTCTCGCTATCTCAGGTGCCTCAATTGAAGGACAGCCACGGTGTCCGAGTCTGGAATCGGCTGTGGAGCAGGTGAGAGGTATACGTTGCTTTGTCTGACATGGGGCACTCGTGTCGATGGATGCAGCGCTGTTTTGTGAGGATCGGTGTCTGCTGTTGTTTTTCCAGATGATGAAGAGCGTCCCGGTGTAACCTGGCGGAGCGACCGTGGTTTTTCTTGTCGTTGACAGATTTAGACTACAGGCACTCTGAAAGTTAAGTTTGGGCACGGGAGCTCGAAAGGGGCCGGAGAAGGCAGGGGTCCAGGCTAACAATTTTAGGAAGGGATTTAAAAAGTAGCGTGGAGCAGAAGGCTTGTCCGGGATGGGCCTTTCTGGCAGGTAAAGGGGGTGGGTTACCGTTCTGCATGTTGATAGTATGTGCCGGACAGGGCAGTTCCAGCCACTGTCTGTTGTCATTCTGTTTGTACGGTCCGTCTTCTGAGTTCTAGACCTTCTTCGGGTGTTAGCGTTCTCCTTTTGCTCGAGGCGTGCAGCGGACGCCTCGGGCACCGGCCCTCGGGTCCCAAACGTGGGTTCTCATCGGCACGGTCCTGATAGGACCATTCTTTTATGGCGTCGCCAGGTTTGGGTGTGGATTGTTCTCACGTGTGGGAAGTTGAGGGCCAATCCTCTCTTACGGCATTGTTCTCAGCTGTGTGAGCAGGTCTGCTCTCCAGCAGTTTTTTTTCAGGGACCGGGACTTCTTCCCTGCATCCTGAGGTTCTCTAGGTGTTGAAAATAGGCTTATTGCCCATACGTCTTCTCAGATCGGGCAGTAAGGTCTTGTTTCGGGCCACGACGCTTTGTTCTTTCTCTGGTGCTGCCAGAGTACCTCACGTCACTGCTGTCTTGTACCTTCAGGTCTTATTCATCTTTTATCTCGGTGTCATCCTTTGGGCCGAGAGCGTATCTTGTTATTTGAGGCCTACAGTTCAGTGTTTTGTCTAATGTCTGCGTGTGCGTTTGTGTGTGTGGCTCGGAGCTGCCGTGCTCGGACCTGCAGCGCGAGGGTAAGGCGCAGTAGCGATAACGGCCTGCGACGAACACGGTGATCCGCCGGGTGGTGGAAGCTAGGGAGGTATACTTTTGTGGCAAACGGCAGATGTGGGGTGAGACACTTTTCTAGCCTTTTGTGGGCGGCGATGGGATGCCCGGAGCTGTCTGGGAGGGGCAGCCTCAGAATTGAGGAGATGGTATGTTGAAGGTGTGAAGGTTTGTAGGGATAGAATGTAATGTTTGATATCTGTATGCCTTGTAATGGCAGCCTGCGGTTGGGTTCTAGGTGGGATATTGTTAAATTTGAAATACTAATTTATTTTTGAGTCTGCTAAGCT
>WHYT01006520.1:1662-13732 GCA_009806455.1 Tetrax tetrax
AAAAAAAAAAAAAAAAAAAAAATCAAAAAACAAACCAATGCAGACACTAAAGCAAACCATGCTAAAAAAAAAAAATAAATCTACAATATCTGTACATAAGCTGTATAAGATCTTACAAAAGAAGATTCCCCCAAACCACAGCTCTTTCTATTCCTGCCCTTTTGTTGCCTTCTCAAGATAATACACATTGACTAAGTGGCGATTGAGGTGCTTGCTGTATTCACCTTCCTTTTTAAATGAGCGGTCACAAAAAATGCACACATAGTTCTCGGTGGCCACTGTGGTGTCTGCATCTCCTTGTGACGCCTTTGGACTTGTTTCCTCTTGTACGGAGCGAGTGCCATTTAACCCCGAGTCATCGCTTCCTTCTGATATGTTGTCACTTATGTCACTGCCTTCGTGGCTGTGGATGCCCTCATCCTCATCCATTTCCTGAGATTCATTCACCGCTGTGTTATCCGGAGATGATAAGGCCAGAGCTACTTTAGGGCTTTGCGCACACCCTTCTAGGGGCGCGGGTGCCGCTGGCACAGCGTCTCCTGTTGGCTCTGTCGCTGGCAGGCACGTCTTAGTCAGGTCCATTGGGTCCGAGTCACTCACAGTTTCTGCCATGCATGTTTCCTCTGGCTCCTTCTCAGGTGCCAGATCTGGTTCCACATCCATGGGCACATCCAAGCTTTTTTCGGAAGACACTGCATCGGAAGATTCCTCAGAGCAAGCGTCTTCCCCTTTGTCCACCTTTCTCTCCTCTTTTTCACCAACAGTGTCTTTGCTCTCTCCTGCTGCTGCAGCAGGCATTTCTTGATCCTCTACCTCAGCTTCTGTGTTTGCATCCTGAGCTGGCAGACAAAGCTGCCCTTGGTCTTGTGTGCAGCTTCCTTTGGGCTCAGCGCTCTCCCCCTTGATAGCACAGCCACCATCGTTGTTTAATGCCGCTGCGTCAGTGGGATCTTGCTCCTTCTGGTCACTGACCTCAGTGTCAGGCTTCAAGCACCCATCCTCTTCTGTGACAGGACACTCGTCTGGCATCTCCTCATCCTCGATCTTCTCCTGATCGAGTTTACTGCTTTTCCTACTGTGCTTATTTTTCAGAGCTTTCTTTTTTCTGTTTTTCTTGAGGCAAGAATTTTGCTTTTTAGGCTCCTCCTCCGGTACAACATCACTTTTCTGAGCTTCCTGGCAGTCTCTGGGTTTAGTTTCCATTTTCTTTTTCTTTTTTGTTACTGCTAAGGCATCATTTGCAGGCTCTGGCTTTGAGGCAGTTACTTCAGCCTCTGTCTTTCTTTTGACCTTCTTTGTTTTACATGTTTTCTCAGTATTTTTCTCCGTTTTAATATCCACCTCCTTATTTTCTGAAGCCGATTTCCGACTTCTGGTTGTCACCTGGCCTGCAGAAACATTGCTCACTGGTTTCTTTTCTCTTCCCAAATTATCTTTTTTCTCCACTTTCACAATTTTCTCAGTTTTCTTTGCAGCTGAATCCCCTTTCATTTGTTCCTTCTCCACTTTGTCATTAATGCTTTCAGAAAAGTCAGCTTCGCTCTTTTTAGTCCGTAGCTTCACCTTTGAAACATCCATGGTGATGTCAGAACAATCAGGATGCCTGGATTTGATGTGATACTGCAGGTTACATTTTTTAGATGCTGCGTAATCACAAACTGGACAGAGAAACTGTCGCGGATTGACGTGGAGCTCAACGTGCTTTTTGAAATTGCTGCGGTCAGCTGTTTTGTAGTCACAGTGCGGGCAAGTCAGAGGCTTCGGCCCATTGTGAACCTGCCTTGCGTGACGAGTCACTTCATGCTGGTTTGAGGCCACGTAGCTGCACTGATCACATTTGAATGGCTTCTCACCTAAGGAAGGAAGGGCGGAAGGGAATGATGGTGATTATTAAGCATGGAGGGGTTGGGGCGGAATCACTTCCCGCTAATACAGATATAGAAATATGAGACTCAAAAAGAAAAAGAAAAAATTATCCATGCGCCTTTAAAATTAAGCAAAATCAACTAAAGAAATCCACAAGTCACAAACACATTCACAAGACACCAAGAACAAAATAAAAAAAAAAAAAAAAAAAAAAAAAAAAAAAAAAAAAGAAAGGAGGGATAAGGGTTGGGAGAAAGGGGAATCCAAAACCAAACAAGCAGTAACAACATCACAGGTTCTGGCTATGCATACATACCGGCAGAGATCTTTCTACAGTAATATTAGCAAATGGAATCCATACCCAACTGGTCCATTGAATGCATTGTAGAAAAATGGAAATGTTAACATGTGATGAACAGCAGTTTCACACAAACGTTTCAAAAAGTCCAACTTTACACAGATTTAGTATACTTCATGTTTGCATTGAAAAGGAAATGGTGGGGGCGGGGGGGAAGCTGGCAAACCCCAAAGCACATGAAAGGGACGCTCTGCTCAGATGATCTTTACCTCTGGTAATTCAGTTCACTGTTACGGTCTCTCAAACACATGACATACTGGCTGCAGGCTACTCTTGGCAAGCTGGCCAGATGGAGTCCAAAGCCACTATGTTACTACTGAAACCTGCATTTACAGTTTTGCAATGACTCTTGCAGAAGTGTTCCGGAAACGTTCTGCTTAGTGTGTGCTGCTGCAGCAGAAGTGGCTTTCCATTTGCACATCAAAGCAAACAGGAAAAAGACTTCTAATGCAACTTCTAATTCAAGAAATACTTTGAGAACACCTGTGCACGTGCAAATTCAGCTGAAGACTTTCAGATGCTCCTGAGCTCTGAACCAGCATCCCAAAACTGACCTGCAGAACTAATGCAGGCCACTTCCCAAGTACGTTGAAAATCCCCTCCAGTCCCTTCTCTGCTCACAGTACAATAGTACTTCTCCCATCCTCGCAACCCGCTGCCCCAACACTGCCCCTAATCGTGCTGCTCCTCTGCAGCACGACTCAGGAGACCAGAGCAGCCTGCAGCAAAGATAAAGTCACCGTGACTGCGGTGTCTGTTTGTCTATTAGCCACAAGGCTGATGTGCAAAGCCCTCACAAACTTTATAAAAACGCTGTGCTGCCTCCCTGGTAGGAAGGATGGGGACACTTGTTTAACGGTTTAGATCATTTAATGCCTGCCTGCAGCATCTCTATTATTTTAAGAGTTAACTTTGATTCCCCACCATCTTCAGCCTATCTTCTCTCCTTCTTTCCTTCCTGCCCACCCCACTTCCTGGCAATATCTTCCACAAGTTTAAGCTTGATGTGCTTCACTGGTCATCCTTCTGGGAAGCGTTGGCCTTCACCTGCTACACTTCAAACAGCTTCGTGTTACATAGAGGGAGGACAAGAACAGCCTCTCTTACCTGCCCTTGAACAAGCACAGGGCGCTCAGAGGAGGCTGCAACAGTGTAACTCAAAGGTTGTATGTGAAGAGTTCAGTTCATCACCTCTACTAAATCCAGGGTTTTTGCTGTGCAAGTGGAAAGGACGCGTACCAAGATTGGTTAACAATACAGCTGCAGTTGTGAGGTAGGCAGCTGCAGTTGTGAGGTAGGCTCTAAATTGCTGTCGCTCACTCCCTGACATTTGAAGCAAGCTCCAGCACCAGCATGCTTTAAAGGCTGGCCTGCGAACTGCGGGAGTCCAAAAATTGCCACAGAAAGGGTTCAGCTGCCTGGGCAACGTGGCAAGACATGCAACAGAAGCTATGAGAGCTATTAATAAAATACCCCTGATAGCAAGAGTCCCATGTGCACTCCCACTTCTGTCGCCACAGCTGACACCCTCTCTTCCAGACCTTCAGGGGCCAAGGGCAGATCCCACTTCCCATCTCTTTTGGATTTGAGACCTCCTTGCACAGGCAAAGGGAGAAAAAGATGTTCACTAAGTGGTTTCCAGGCTCAGTACTGACCAAACCATTTGCAAATTAGCATTTAGTCCAGTAATTCAGCCAAAAATGTTTTTTGTTTCTGGAGGCAGAATATTTCATTCACAAAATTCTCAAACCAAAATACTGGCATGTCATTTTAAAGCTGGCTGTTTTTAATGGGTTCAAACTCCCTCTCCACTACATTTAAAATTTCCTGCCTTCTGGTTTCAATTAAAAGCCTCATCTATTGAAATAGAAAGAATTACTGTTCAGGAGACTGTCATGACTATTTGATAGGTTTAGGAATTCTGACCAAAAGCACAGGCTGAGATCGACCCGAGCTCCCCTACGAGGCTCACAAAAGACAACTGCACTTGTGCCTAGCGTGCCTACACTGTTACAGCTCACAAAAATGCTATTAATTAATTCAAAAAGAGATCCCCGAGTGAAAGGAGATGTTTGTAACACCACAGCTTTTGACCAGTAATGGGAAATTAAGTGAAAATTGCTAGTTTGGCTTTTAGTGACACAAGACTGAGTCACTTGTGAACACCATCAGTTTGCTCTTTTCTCCTCTCTGTCTCCTTGCCATAAGTAGACACTGTTTTGCATTTTTCTGTAAGACTAAGCAAAAGCTAAGGTTTCCCTCAGAACTCCTGGATGAGATGAGATGAGATCGCAGACATCACAGGGGAGACTCCTAGCTGCTCTGATGTTTCCAGCTTCATTGATTTGAACTGAGTTGTGGCAGCAGACAGAAGACAAGAATCCGCTCCTGTATCATCACAACATTGTATTTGCTACTAGAGTGCTAAGACTGCTAGAACAGCCCTGTGAACCTCAGAATACATCTTGGAGAGTAAAAGGAAAAAAAAATATATATATATTCCTCTCTTACCACTTTTATGACACTTAGCATTTCCTTAGCAGGTAAAGACAACATTCCCTGTTAAAACAGGAGCTAAAGTTCAGGCCATACTGGGTGAGATGACATCTCACACAGAACTTGGCAGCCCGCAGTAGGTGGCCCTGCTTGAGGAGGAGGCATGAACCAGAGGACCTCCAGAGGTCCCTTCCACCCTCAGTCACGCTGTGATTCTCTGAACCACCCCCTTTTCCCGAGCCACGCTGCTGCGGCCCCTTACCAACCTGAGTGGGTGCGCATGTGCCTGGTTAAATGGGTCTTCTGAGAGCTGGAATAAGGACACATAGCACACTGGTAGGGTCGCTCTCCTGCAAAAAACAAACAGCAAGTGAGTAACTGAAACACAGTTGATGCCCAAACATGGTTACTGAGCCATAAGCATGGGGATGTCACAGATCCCCAACTTGTACCCGAGGGCACATTATCTCTCAGCAAAGGGACACAGTGAGAAGCATATGCCTGAGGTGGACCAGTGCAACATGACACACCTTACAAATGAGGGCAGTGAAGCGGCAGAATATGAGACACACATCCTCCTGTCCACCTGGAGTCAGATGGTAACCTCAGGCAAAAGGTGATGAGAACAGATGCCCTAAGCCACCAGAGCTGACTTTCCTACAGTATTTTCTCCCAGCACTCAGAAGATGCCCAAAAGACACAGACTCTGTAAGAAACCAGGTATGTTCTTGCTTCACGTAACACCTCACCTGAACCCTCCGTGTTTAATTTGGATTAAGATAAGGAACAACTATCCATTCAGCACGGACCTGCATTTGCCAGAACACAAGTGCAGACAGAGACTGGGTCTCTACTTCTGAAGTTTTCTTGGCAGAGTGAAATTAGCTTGGAGTATGGAAGAGCATGATGCCCTGCTCAGTGAAACTATGCTGCTAGCAAAAGTTCAAGTGTAGCAGCAACATTTATTTTGAAGACTCAAATCCCTCTGCCTGCAGTTATTGTTTCTGGAGAACTAATGGAAACTAACCTGTCATAAATTAGGTCTCCACAAGGGACAGTTACCTTCTGTTAACTACCAGTACAAGGATACTTGAAAATCCTTTTTCAAGTGAAGACAAGCCCCAGATACAGGCAGACGGTTTTAGAATTAACATCTGTTAGGCAGGTCCAGATAAGTACCAGGGGCGTTTGCCCCAAACTGCTAGCACAGCCGAGAGATCTAGACTGCCTTGTCTCCCCCACACGTTGTGAAAACACTTTTTAGTCTCGGGTGGATACCCCCAACAGAAGAGGGGAATGAAGCTGGGAAGGGGAAAAGTTTACTTGGTTGTAATATTTATTCAAGTCACAGTCAGAATTACACTACAGCATTTTCCTACAGGAGTTGAAGCATACAACACATGCTCTCCAAATCACCGAGTCCTGGACATCGGCAAAGGCCCTGCATACAGGCTATTTGCTCACTTTCAGAGGCACAGCTCTATCTGCAGCAGCAAAGACCTTCATCTGCCAGTACGTGACGTGAAGCTCCACTGCAGGCCTTTGCCATAATACCAGTAGAAGCAGTCTTTGTAATCAGACTAATCCCACATTTCTTCCATGAGACATTTCAACTATCCTTGATTAGATCAGCAGTTTAAAGGTAATTGCACCCTAACAAGCATACCCCCCCTCCTTTTCCAGTTAAAACAAGGTAGATTGGTGCAATACACACAATAAGATTAAGTAACGTACAAGGGAGGGGTAGGCCTTTTCTTATAAGTTTTTAAATAACTCCTTGCAATCTGAAAATAGTGGCAAAGGTCCTGGAATATTCAGTCATGTCTTCTTCCTATTATCTGAAATTTTGTATCTTTCAAGTTACCTACAATGTTATGAATGTGCAAAATGCTTTCTTTCAGGTATTTTATACAGGGTAGAGCAGCAAAACGTACTCAATTTAAAGTATGATGAACGCAACTAATTTAAAATGTGTTATTGCCACTTGAGAATTAAATGCCTGACTACATTGTAAGGGCTGTTTTATAAAATGCTATTCCCTAAAGGATTTTTATTGTAATTGTACGAGCTCACTATATGCAAACAAACCACCCAAAAAGCCTCTCCACAAGACACTTAAAGAATAAGCCCCGACCTAGCAGGCACTTCATGCAAATGAACACGCAGACCGACATCAGTGAACGAGATCACCTCTTGATAAAGCCTTTCTTGTAATGCTAGTAAAAGTTCAGTCTGCTAGAAACAAAACTGTTTCCACCAAACTTCCAACACAGTGGCAAGCAAGAAAGATCCCCTACGACAATAAAAAAAAAAAACCAACAACCAACCTCAAACCAACCAGTACAAAGCTAGGCACTGAACACTGGGTAGTAGATGTTGTATTTATACAGCCCTGGAGATGACTTTCAATTAAGTTTTCTAGAAATTGCTTCTAACAAGTAAAATGGAAAAACCTGAGAACAATGCTGCACTGTCTTGCACGTAGTACAGTTCCAGGATCAGCAGTGTGGATAGCTGATGGGATAAATCAAGTCAAAACTTGGTCTAACATGTTTAATGAGCACAAACAAGTCCAGGTAGGTCTGTCCCTGACAAAAAGGGTCCTTTCTGCCCCATCAGCAAAGGAAGGGACAGCCCTGAACATCTCCAGCCACCAACTCGCTGGCAGCAGACAGGCTTTTCCAGATGTAGCTCTCCCAGCTGACAAGCTTATGACCATCTGCAGGGTCCTTAAACCACCCCTAGGCCCCAGGTGCCCCATATTTGTCAGCAGCCTGCCACACAAGCACTGTCATAAGCTGGAAGGTATCTCCCACTACAGGGCAGGTTCATGGACACCTGCTTTCCAACACGGATGGAAGCAACAGGCAAGCAGATAACCCCTGCCTGCCCTCCCATGCTCCCCAAAAATGCAGAGGATAAGTTTTACATTTTTCAGATAGATTTCTCCCACCATACAACATACAAGCAGACAGGCCCCTTCCCAGCTCCTGGCCATGTGCTCTGGCAATTTGCATGTGTCCTCAGTAAGTCGATTCAGCTCACTAGCCAGTAGAAAACCAACCTGGGGAAGAGGAAAGGAATATTTTACTGCCATTTGAGTGAGCTGAATCAATCAGTCCCAGGACACAGGGAGAAAACTGAGATTGCCTTTCTCCAGCAGCAGCAGAGCATTTGATCCTGTGAAACTGCACTCTGTACAGAGCCAGTGTTTCAGCAAACTGGATGGCTCACACTCAGGAGATTCCAATTATCTGTAAGGAGGTATTTTCCCACACAGAAAAAAAAAAAAGCAGGTGAAGTACAAAATACAGGAGAGCGAAAAAAAGTATCTATCCAAAATTATTTAATCTATTAGTAATCAGGAACAATTCCACCTTTCTTCTTAATATTCTGAACCCATACAATCGGAAAAAAATGCACTATGTATGTATCCCTCTCATCTTTTTTACAACAAATATTTTTCTTCAGTTTTAACTTAAACTATAATTAAAATATATTTTAGTATTATTCAGACAGTTCCTATTAAATTCAGTACTGTTAACAGTCTGCAAATACTTTTGACTATAAAATACCTGTGAGTGTTTTTTTCTGGTTTTTTAGGGGGGTTGTTTGTTTGTTTGTTTGAGGGGGTTTTGTGCACTGTGGTTTTGTTTGGTTTTTTTTAAGGCAATTAATTACACAATTGATTAATACCAGGAGAAACTTTTACTCTGGTCTATAAATATACCAGCCAGTAGCTTATCCATTCTTCTAATACTCTTCCTTTAGCTTGAACACTCTCCTCCACAAAATCAATGTTACTGGAAAAAAAGCACATTCCTAAATGATTGAAATATTTGAAATACTAATATTTGAAAGATTTTTATCAAGTGTGAACTGGCTGAAAGATCTTAACTTTTAAGTAAGAGCTAGCAAAGAAACAACTACCAAAGTAGACTAAAAAATGCTGAAATCATAACCATTTCAGCTTCATTAAAATAATGAAAAAATAGTCAAACCAAAGAACCAGAAACCTTTTCTCCTTTAAAATTAGTGGTGCAGTCAAGAAGAACTGGACAATATCCTCCATGGTTTGACATGCCTGATTTAAAAATAATAATAATAGTAATACAGTTCACTGGTAAATTGGTCAAATGCAGTGATAACAGAGCACTTCCTCAGCAAATATGCTTTCGTGATTAGTTCCTGTAAAACTCAACAAGAGCTTTCAGAGATCAGAGGGACCTAATATCATGTACAAACACAAACAGGAATGAATTTAAAGTCGAGACAAATGTAAAACAGACAGGCACCACAGCATGGGCTCACATTTGGCCATGAGATCCCCGGGATGATTTATTTCGTTTTTCTCCTATGATTTTGTCATTTTCACCTGGTGTCTCTCCTGTTACCTCCCACAATACACACAAAGAAAACAAACTGGAGGATAAACCACACCATTTTCCTAACACTTCTCAAAATAATCTTTGTTTACTTGTTTAGGGAAAAAAAATATTTGGACAGGACTGATTTTTAAACTGGTGGTATCCTCTCAACAACAGCACGTGGCTCTTGTTAAGAGAATAATATGTCTTAACTTACTAAAACTCCCAGGAGGCCCTCCCAACCCCCTCAAAGCAGACACTAAAGCATGCAGACCAACACACAAACTCCTGCACACTTGAGCTCAGGCCCAGCCCCGAGGCCAGCCCTCCCCTTCCGCACAGCTGCAGACAACCGAGCTGAAGCCTCCAAACCATTCATGTCACGGCTGTGACAAAACATAACTTCAAAGGAGAAATTCCCCAGCGTTTTGCTCAGCTGGCAGAGCCTACATAAAGGGGAACCGAGTGAGGTCAGCATGCCAGAAGACGGTTAGCGAGTCTGCCCTCACCTCTGAAAGCCTTGACAAGGTGAAAATAAAACCTTCTGAGAAGCTGCAAGAAAGGTCTGAACTGCCCTCCTGCTTTCACAAAAGGGATAAGGGGCAAAGCCACTGTACCTCACTGCCTGAAGAGGCAAGGTGGCCTCTCGCTGATTTTGGCCTTAGGCTAGAGAAAGGAGTCTTAAGTTTGGGTGCACTTCAGGACTCCCCATGTGAGAGGCTGGTGAGGCTCTCTCATACAAAGCAAGGCATTTCCTAAACCACCTGTGGCCCCAGCTCATAGGGCTGCAGCAACAGTGAAGGTCCTCCAATTCTACTTGGTACAAACAAGAGCAGAAAGGGGCCTCACACTTTTCCTCGAGATTACAAACCGGGGTGAGGAGAAGACAGGAAATCAGGCCAAAGACTCCCTCAAGGGCTTTCTATAGGCCAACATAAGTATGTGTCTACTTCTGGCTACTGCAGTCACGCAGACCATAGAATACACGAGGCCCCTGTACCTTAACGGAAATTGATTCACTAGGAACACTACTCAACTCTTACACTGGCTTTGTAGATGCTGGAAGGCTCCTTTGCATGTGCGTATCAGCTCGCTCTTCACCTTAATTGCAGCTTAGTCAAATTTCAGCTCAGTCTGAATGTACCATTTTCAAAACTACTTATGTGATTTAGGCACCTTTTGGCAACCTGTTTGTTTGGTTTTACAGTACATCAGGCTTTCGTGTTGCAGACCCTGACAACCCCAAAGCACGTGCCATGCCCTCTTAAAAAAATTAGCTTAAAATTACTATGCATTACTATGCATCTGCTCTTGGGTCCCTGACATTGAGAGATTTTCTCGGTCCTCTAGGACTGCAGACTGGAGCTCAAACCAAATCCACACTTCCACGAGTCTACAACCCAGTGGCACCACGAGGAGGGAGTGCGGGACTTTACTGGGGTGGAACGAACTCTGCAAACAGAAAACTCTTGGCTTGCTCCATTCATCACAGTTCCTCAGTACTCTTACCAGGCTTCAATCAAAAAAAGATTAAAGACTTACCTGTGTGAGTTCTAATATGTTGGATATAATTGTTCTTCCTGTCTGAAAAATAGGAGCACTGTGAGCAAGTATACACTTTTCTGGGAAAATGATTTCTTAGGTGTTTCTTCCAGTGATATTCACTGACGGTAGTATAAGTGCATATGGTACACTTGTAGACTCGCTCATTTTCCCCTGCTTTGTTGTGGTGCTTCAAGTGAGCCAGATAGTGATCATATCTGTTAGTGTTATAGCCACAACGATCACAACGGATCGGGCCCTTTGAGAAATCCACCTCTTCTGCGGTGCAAGAATCAGACTCTTTCACCTGGGCTTGCTTTTCGGCATTTTCTTCCACAAAGAACTTCTTAGCACTGTGAACCCTGATATGATGCACAAACTCCTCTTCAGACTCTGCCTCG
This sequence comes from Tetrax tetrax, assembly GCA_009806455.1. NCBI lineage: Eukaryota > Metazoa > Chordata > Aves > Otidiformes > Otididae > Tetrax > Tetrax tetrax. Next base: position 12,693 of record WHYT01006520.1, read on the forward strand.
TACTGGCAAGGCTTACAGCGAAACGGCTTGCTCTTCAAGCTCTTACACTTGTCCTCTGTGCTTTCTGGAGTACCCGGTGCTTCCAGTGAAACATCTTTGTCCACACTGGGAGTCTTAGGAGGGGGGCAAGAAGCTGCTGCACCTTGGGTTTCCGCACTAGGAACTTCAAGAGAGGTTAATTCCACATTTTCAGGTGCTTCGCGGTCACTCTCCGCAGCCTGGGTATCTTCCATACCCTCTCCATCGCTGTCTGAGAAGTTGCTGTCCCCTACCGTCGTCAGCTCTGCCATTTGCCTCTCTTCTCCAACCAGGTAATCGCAGCAGTTGCCATTGACTTCTCCCGTCAAGGCCACATTTGCCAACATAATGAGCTGAGGAGCTGCCAGCTCAGCTTTAGAAAGGTCGTGTAAGTCATACATGTCATTGGACAAAGCCATACCAATATTAGCACTGCCAGGAAAGAGGCTGTTCCCACCAGACTGTCCCAGAACTTGAGTTGCCATGGCAGCAGTTCTGTAGGAACAGGAAAGGAACACCTGTAAGCACCCGAATCGCAAAAAGCCTCCTCCGCTGTATACCGTCCGAGCAGCCCTCCAGTTAACACCCGAAAATTAAACCTCTTCACTGGGGCAGCAGGAGGCAGAACCCGGGGCGAGCCGCTTCCCTGCTAAAGGGAAGGGCGGGCGGGGGGTCCCGTTCCTTTCCCAAAAAGGCTGTTGGTTCCGCCCTACGTGCGGTGCATGATCCCACCGTGTGGAGGCCGGGAGGGGGAACTGACAGCGGGGTCCCACGTCCCCCGGTCCCGCAGGGCCCAGGCCGGGCCCCGAGCCGGGCCAGGCCGGGCCCCCCCCCACCTCCCCCGAGGCCCGCCATGTCAGACACCGGGGGCGGCGCAGGCGCCCGCGGGTGGGTGCTGAGGCAACCGGGCCCCGCCGAGGGCCCCCGCCCGGCTGCCCGAGGGTCCCCGCCAGGCCCAAGGCCGCCAACAAAAGGGGGCAGCCCAGCCCGGCCGCCCCCCACCCCCCCCACCCCCGCAGCCC
>WHYT01006580.1:0-26651 GCA_009806455.1 Tetrax tetrax
AAAAAAAAAAAAAAAAAAAAAAAAAAGTGCTTATAATTTGCTTGGGGGGAAGTGCATTTATCAAAACTTCAAAACTGTGCTTTTTGACATGATGTTTGTTCAACTTCATGAAGAATCAGACTTCTGGCCGGAATACAGTTTGGCCAGATCCCTGCAACTGAATGTCCTATTCTGGCTGCATTAAGTGCATACAGCAAGCTCCAGACCAACTGTATGCGAGTAAAGCCTCATTTACCCAGCACCAAAGTGTTGCTAGACATTAAGCAGGTAAATTATGAGGAATCAGGTCTGGCATCCTGCTTCCTCTTCACTGTCAAGCTGCTGCCCCAATACCACTGGGCAAAGACAGGTAGGAAAATGACAGCGTCCATTTCAGATCTGGACACAGAGCCACGTGAAAGGCATATTGGAACAGGGACCAGTGTGGCAGAAGGAAAGGAAACCAAGCTGCAAGCAGAAGGAGTTGGAAATATGATTGCGGAGAAACTGCAAAGACAGAACCAGGTGAGGTAGACGGATCCTGAGGAGAGAGCAATAACAACGCATGCGGGGACAGAAGTCCAAGAAGTGAGGACAGGGTCTTGTAGAGGAGTCTGAAACTGGTAAGATGACAGGAAGGAGCAGCCTGGGGCAGAGTTAAGGGAAAGGCAGGATGGCTCAGACATATAAAAGGTGGAAGAAAGTGCCATGCTCTGCTCCTAGAAAGCAATGGCGAAACAAATGTCCGAGTGAACAGATCATCTGCAAATCCTGAAACAGCTGAAGTGTGAGGAACTAACAAAAGCCACTGGTAATACCATGAGGCAGCAGAGCTAACGAGCCCTACCCTCAGTGGTAACTTTAAGGTACCATTACAAACCTGAGGAAGTACATCTCTTTTTAGTGTGCTCTAACAAAAGAGGAAATTATGGCACACAATAAAATCATTCCACCATATGCAGAACCGTTTAAGAAAACAAAAACCAACCGAAGAAACCTCACACCTTTATATAAGTTACAGAATCCAAGACTCAGTAATTTTATAATAACAGAATTTAAAACTACCTTTTCTACTTCCTTCACTTTGGCCTCATTTTCTGTAGGCATTATGACATCTAAGTGCATTTTCCATATTATTTATCCAACTGTTCTGGTTTTGTTTGGTGAGGGGGGCCTAAGGTGGTAGCTTCTGTAGGAAACTGCTAGAAGTCGCTCTTCTTTGTTCAGTGGACTTTGTTCAGTGAATCGGCCGGGCCTAGGGTGGACCCGCTGCTGGCCAAGGCCGAGCCAATTAGTAGCAGAATGTCCCGTGATAGCACCTCTGCGATAACGTATTTAAGAAGGGGAAAAACAGAAAAAAAGAGAAGATGTGAAGCAGCTGAGCGGGTGCAGAGAGGGGGAAATGCGAGCCTTGTGGGCCTTGCAGGCCCCACCCTCTGGCCTCCTGCCGGGCAGCTGACTGGGCCCAACTCAGCCTGGCCTGGCTGCAAGAAGTGGGAGAGAGACTGTGTAGTCTGGTCCCGATCGGGGCTGAACTACGACATCAACAATATAATGTTTTTCAATACTCTAAACTTCTTTTACCTGGTTTCTTCCATGTTATTTTGATATTTTCAGCAGGTTTCTTGAATCTTTGACTCTAGACTAAAATAACATACTCCAAATGAGCAAAAATGTTTAGATTACTATTGCTCCCATAGCTGACTCAGCATTCTTTCGGAAAACTTCTTTTGCTCTGTCACCTTCCTTTAAGTATAGCCTGTATTTTGGTAACAGAAGTACAACAGTATATTTGCTTTAAGTGAATGTGCATGCATATTATAAGGGCTACAGATCTCTGTTCTATAGGCTTCCTTATCTAACATATCCATAAAGCTGCCGCCTGCACACCTCATCAGTCATAATTTTATGCTTTCTTCTACATCATTGCTCAGAATATTAAACAGCATACACCCAAGAACTGAGCCTAACCTACACACCCAGACTGTGATAATCCCTTGTTTATAGTTACCCTCTGGAGTTTAGCAAATAATAGAGCCAGAAAAGGAACTCCTCATGAATTACAACTTGTTCTCATAAAAACATAGAATCATAGAATGGTTACAGTTGGAAGGGACCTTCAAAGGTCATCTAGTCCAACCCCCCTGCAAGAAGCAGGGACATCCCCGACTAGATCAGGTTGCTCAGAGCTTCATCCAACCTGGCCTTGAATGTTTCCAGGGATGGGACATCCACCACCTCTCTGGGCAACCTGTTCCAGTGCTCTACAACTCTCATTGTAAAAAATTTTTTTCTAATATCTAATCTAAACCTACCTCCTTCTAATTTAAACCCATTACCCCTTGTCCTATCACAACAGGCCCTACTGAACAGCCTCTCCCCATCTTTCCTGTAGGCCCCCTTGAGGTACTGGAAGACTGCTATCAGGTCTCCCCGGAGCCTCCTCTTCTCCAGGCTGAACAGCCCCAACTCTCTCAGCCTGTCTTCATAGGAGAGGTGCTCCAGCCCTCTTATCATCTTCGTGGCCCTCCTCTGGACCCTCTCCAACTGGTCCATGTCCTTCTTATGTTGGGGACTCCAGAACTGGACGCAGTACTCCAGGTGGGGTCTCACCAGGGCAGAGTAGAGGGGGAGAATCACCTCCCTCGACCTGCTGGCCATGCTCCTCTTGATGCAGCCCAGAATGCGGTTGGCCTTCTGAGCCGCGAGGGCGCATAGAATGTGGCTTTGCTAAAGGACTGAATTTACTTCAAACCCTACTGTCTGCCAGTTAGGGACCCTGTAAAAGTATCTACACTTACAGTGTTTATTAAGGTATTCACAGTGGGTAAATGATCATGCAAAGAAATACTAGACCTACAGAAGCAGGGCATATCTTCGAAGATACCTTTAGACATCTCCCATACAGCATAAGGCACCAGCAAGTCTTTAAAGGACCACAGCACAGTTCAACATTGGCTGTCATCTGCAGCACTGGAATTATACAGGCATCAGTGCAGACTGGCCCTAAGGAATGCCCCCTCCACATGCTCTTACCTTTGTTTCGTTTTAGGCAGCCTCCTCAGTATCTGGCAGTCTCCGGAGATAGCAAAGGTGTCAAAAATGAGCAGGAATAGCATCAAACAAGTAGACTAGAGAAATTATTGTCTTTCCTCCATTACTATCCATAGTTTTGATACCAGGATTGTTTGAGTCAGTGGATTTTGCTTCAATCTATTAAAGAGAGAACGTTATCTGTTAAATTCAGCCCTAAATTTTAGAGGAAAAAGAAGAGAGGACTGTGCCTAAAGATATGCACAAGTGTGGAAAGAAAAACGTTTGGCAAATATTAAGGAAGTTTATCCTCGGTTCCATAGCATTCCAGGACTGGACTCAGTAAAACGTCCAAGAAAGCTCAAAAGTGCTTGAGGCCTTGGCTAGGCTCGTTGAGCCCAATAGGGCAAAACACAGGCCTGTTAGAAGATGTTCTTAAATGTCTCATTGAACTGGGTCTGAAAGGCAATAGACTGGACCTGATCTTACCCGATCTTAGGAAATTAATCAAAAGGCAAAGGTCACAACAGCTGGCTGTTTGACTTAACCTTTGAAAATTGCTCATGCTTTTCAGGCCTACCCAAACCTAACACCCACATTAAAATCTAGAGGGATAACTAAAACAATAATTCTTTTTTCATTGTACTCATTTTGTCTGCAGATATCAAAGCAATTGACAACTTTGCACAAACCTCAATATGAAGCAGCTTGCGATAAGCTAATTCAGTAGGTCCACAAACAGGAGCAGATATCAGATTCTAGCCAGCTACGTGCTGGGCCGTGCTGTCACGGTGCATATTAAAGCTCACTCTTTTAAAAACCAGGTGTGGTGAAGATGGAGTTTGGACTCCATCAAGGAAGAAATCACTGCCGTGGATCTTACTCAACAACTGACTTCCCCAGAGATCAGATTCAGACTAGACATCGGAAACGAAACTAAAGAGTGACTCCAGCACAAACGGAAAATTGCTATGGCATTATGGCACGACCTCCTGATTGCATAAGCCCCATAGGAGACTGTGTAAGAAATAAAACAGTCTCAACCTGGAGAATCCCCCACTGTGAGGAAACAGGCAATGCGAGACATTGGGGTCCTGCCTGCCATGGCTTCCATCCGTGTGCCAGCCTCTTCCTCTTCCCTGTCAGCAGGGGCACCACACCACCAGCCCCCCAACCGGCTGCAGCAGCCCCCCAACCGGCTGCAGCACAGGCCCCTCATACACCAGCTCCTGAGCCAGCTGGAACCACCTGTGACCAGCCCAGGGCTGCTCCTGACCCCCAGGCTGAGGCGTGGGCATACACATGGGGGTCAGGATGAGGCCCAGTGAGTGGAACCAGGGTCAGACACTACCTGGGATGGGTGGGGCTACGGGGGAAAAAGCCAGGATATCAGCCCAGAGCCAGGCAGGGCTCTGGCAGGGACAGAGAGAGGCCCTGGGCTGGGCTGAAATGGGGCTGCTGGGCCCATGGGTGGAGGCCCCAGGTGAGGCTGGTCAGGGCCAGTGAGATCTCCATGCACTCAGTGCCCTGATGTGATGGTTAACACAGGTTGTCTTGCTTTTTGGGTTTAAGTATCAAAATTTAACTCCTTACCTACAACCAGCTTCTGTTACCCACATCTGGCACATTCCTCAGCCCACGGACAGCCGCAGGCGAGTGTCCTTAAGAAGGCCGTCGCCGTCTGTCCCAGTGGTTTACCATGGTGACTCTTGAAAGTGATTTACCATCATCTTACCAAAAGCATATTTACTAAAGCCAGGGTAAACTTGTCAGTGTCTCAGCTACCCACCTTTCAGGGAGAAGCTTCACCCTTCACTGCACTTTCCAGTGTACAGTTTTTTCTTTCCTAAATGGCTAGCACAATGCAATTTGACCACCTTCACATCTTAAGGGTTGCTCATCTGCTCACGTACCCGTAGCCCCCATCACTGCCACTGTTTTACTTTTCCGAAACTTTGGTGTTTTATGAATCAGGTGAGTGCTCTAGTCCCTGCACTAACCAGGTAATTTCACACCCATTTTTCTTCTTTCGACCTGCTCCTTTTCTGTGAAAAATTGAATACCCTCCTGGGCCAGAAAGACAGACTGACTCACGTGGGATATGGGAGACAAAGGTACAAGAGCTCATTTCGCAGAACAGACACTTAAGATAAAGGAAAGGCCAGGTTTCCTTTTCAGTCTTTGACCTCTGGCAAGTCCTGTTATCTCATACTGCTCTATCCTGATAAATAGGAACAAACTAGCAGTTCTGAAACCTGAGCCTGGGTAAAAACTTTCAGAAATAAGGAGCAAACCCAGCTGGCTTCACTGAATGAATGCAACTGTAGTAATTTATTGCACCTGGTTCCTTCAGCACAGCAGTATGGAAACATGTTCCTAGCTGTCTTCATGCAAAGAGAGCCTAGAGCAACTCTTTACAGCCTATGGTTGCTTAAAAGATTTTTCTAAGTATATTATAGTATTATTTTCTTTATTTTATTCTTCTTCTGGATTTACATGTTAACACAAGGCAATAGAAGAACTGTGGGATAAAGTGAAAGCTATTTTTCATAGTAAAATCTTAACTGATTAGCATACTTAATTTTATTTAGGTTTTTTTTTCATAAAGCTTATAAAAGAAAGCTTACAGATTATGCTCTGCTATGCTCCTTGTACAGCAGGCCTAGAATAAAGAGAATTTGCCAGGACTTCGGCGTGTCACACGCTCCATCTCTAAAAGGCTTATTTGAAACTACAGGGAAGATTTACAGGTTTGTCTCTCTTGGAAACTCTGTACTTACAACACTAATGGTGTGAAGGGACCCTGCCTCTGCTTCTGTTTCACAGCTTTACACAGATGTTTCTCTGTCATGGCTAATTATCTCATTTTGATCCTAGTCTTAAGAAATTTTCATAAACCTAAACTTGTGGAGTTAAGTGGATATTTTTGACTCACAGATGGTATTTTGCTTAAAAATAAACAAGGGAGAGAAGCATTCTACTTTGAAAACTTGAAAACATAACCTGATGATGACCAGGAAACTTGGAGATCTTAGGGCAGTGAAGAAAAAGCGGAGATGTGAGCTTTGTGAATATTAAGCCACCACAAGATTATTTCTGAAACTTAACATGATTTTTTGACACTTACAGTTGTTAAATCCTGCTCATGGCACAGATGCACTATGTACTATCCAGGTAAATCATATTCTCTGTCATCTGGTTGGCTGTCAAAGAAAGGTCTGTCTGCTTTGTATTGTGTTATTCCTGGTTCAAGCATATTTACAGGCACTTCTGCATGCATTCCTGAACGCAGGTGTGAAGAGAAGCTCATTCCATGATGCGTATATATTACCAGTTATGTTTAAAAGTTTTCACAACGGTGGTGGTCAAACACAGGAATTGGAGAGGGACTCAGACAAGTCATGGTATTTCTGTTGTGATTGAACAAGGCTGAGAGTAACTTAATATAACTTTGAAGTTACTTAAGCTTTAAGAAGTGTAAAACTGGTGACTTTGAGAGTTCCCTTCCTCCTTAAATTATTGTATGATTCTGCAGTTTGTATGCACTGCCATGGGCTTGTTCAGTTTGGGAATGTTGGCTGATATAATTACAAATAAATCAAAACATTGCCATAGTTTTACTCATACAATTACAGACGTGGGCATACCATCCTGAAATAAGGGTAGAATATTCTGATATTATTGATCTGCTTTGGAAACGAACATATTATTGTTCAGTTTCTCTATACACAAGAAAAGAGGGAAGAAGGAAGATATATCTGTTCTCAATGAGGCATCGCTGCAGGGGTCTAGTGAAAGTGTTTTCCAGCTCTACATTGTTAAGTTTGCAAAGGTTGCTTATTTCTCTAGAAGCTCCTAGATTTCTGGGGTCACATATGATTTTACTCTAATGGCAGTGTATTTTATTTTTCTGAATCATGTTAATAGCCACTCATCTCCTTACTCTTTCCAGTATAATACAAATCAGTGATGCTCAGCAAGAATTGGATGTATAATAAGTCACTGACTTGGCTGGCAACAGCTTTGGCATCCCTGTTTCCAGGACCTATTTGCTTCCTAGGTTTGGTGTTCATTTCCCAGGTCACATCCTTCACTCAGGCTCTCACATCCTTTCAGCAGTGAGAGGCTACATCGCCAAGCCCTCCTACCTGCTAAACTGTAAAATAACGTATCCTGAGGCTTTTCTCTTGGGTCATATCCACTGCTACGGGCACTCTTTCTCAACAGATTATGTCATATTTAAAGGTTGAAAGATCATTTCGTCATTTAGATTGTAAAAGCAATTTATATGCACGTGTTCTTTTTGATAAGCAACATTTCACTCTATAGCAGCATGGTAGTTGGTATTCTTCGTCTTCTATCTGTATGCATTTGACTTTGATTATCCATTATTTTAAGATTCAGTAGCAAACAGGGAAGCTTGGAGGTCTGAAATGTGTAAAGTTTGAATTTTGAACAGCAGAACCCAAACTGAAGTATTTTAGTTTGATCAAAATACAATTATGATTTCTAGAATGTCACACTTTGAGCAGACTCAGTCTGATGGAAAATACTCTCCAACCATCTCTGGTTTCTAGAAAAGGAAATCACATAATATACACACACAAAAAAAATAATCTTCTGTGTTCCGCTGTATTTCCTAAACTTTGTTCACACAAATTTATATATAAGTATGCAAACATACCCAGATGCTATCTAGAGTCCTAAACGTTTTGCTGATAAGGAACCCTGCTTACGTCCTGAGACATAAACCTTGTTTTCCTGCGTAGCTCAAAACTCAACTACTCTTTTATAAATACAGTTCACTCCAAAACAAACAGCAGAATGCTGATCACTCACCCTTTAATGACACAAGCGATCTCCATTTCAGTTCATTTTCCATGTTTAGTTCGTTTCAGATGTAAAGCTTGTAGAGCAAAGTGCAAATAGCAAGGCATTTCACAAGGTTCTTACTTTGCTAGGGTCCGGAGTGGATTTGGTTCGTGATCTGGGGACAGACTGAGCAACAAGTTAACTGTCCTGTTTCTCTCCACTTGTAAAAGCAGCAGGAGCTTCCAGACTAAGACTTTTTTGAGCTCAACTCAGTCACTGCTCTGTGGGTTTTCCTGTAGACTGGGTAGGGAGGTGTCTGATCTAGATAGTGGAGAGCCGTACATAGCTTCAGTAATCATGGGAAATGTAGGATTTAGATGAGAAAAGGCCATATGAATAGATGTTGACAAGTTTAATAAGTTTTAAGTAGTGTATAATTGTACATCTCTATATATTTACATAAAAAGGAAATTGTACTAGGAATTTTTGTGAAGCAACTCTAACAACAAGGTTTAATACCTTAATTGCAGGAGCCATTGGATATCCAGAGGGCTCTCTTGCTGTAAGAAGTGACCATACCTTAGGACTATACCTTGTGAGGAAGCAGCCTTATCCAGGAAGTAACAAATGGAAGAAGTAACCCTTCCTGAAACAACTAGGAAGAGGTAAGAAGTTTGTAGGATTACTCAGGAAATGAGGACTCAGGTTAGAAGGCAAAGAACTGCACCAATTCATTTGGGATCTGTAGAAAAAATGAACCAGGCACAATGAGCTGTTTAGAATGGGGTTCAAGTAAGCGAAAGGCTGGCTAATGTCAGAGTGCTGAGGATGAGTGGCACAATGCAGGCTTTATCAGCATCAGAGGAGAGTGAATGGTGAGCTGAAAATTCAAACAAACTTCAGCATTCGTTAAGTCAAGCCTGAGTTTTCTAATTTTAGATACAGCTGCATCTGTAACACCAGCGAAGTTACAGAGAATGAGCCAGGATGCCTTTTCCCATTTACGCTAGAATGAACTAGGGCCAGCACTACCAACTTTTACAGCAGAATACTGGAGCTTAAACAGTGCAAGAGCAAAATCAGACCTTTACAGTAGTGTAAATCTTTTATCTCTCTACGTAGCTTGGTTTTATAAACCCTTTGACGGAAACAAAAAGCACCACTCTGCCTCTGAAAGAAACTATTGTTAGAGAATGGTCTTTGCACACCACAGTTTTGTTGTGTATTTTAGATCCAAACCAATAAATGTAAAATACATCAAGGTGCAGATATGAAATTGCTGAACTGCAGAGAACCAGAAGCAGTTGATTAAGTTATCACCGAATAAAAAAAAAAAAAAGACAATCCTACGTAAAGAAGGCAGTTAAAGAGATAATTATCAGCAGTTTCCTCCTGCCAGAGATCTGCTCACAGAACAGATATTCAAAATTGTCTTTTGTATCTCATTTGTTATTAAGAGACAGACTTGGAAAAGTCTCTAGGCTTTTATGAACTGGTTTACTAATCTCAAGATTGCCAGTGAAGCACCTCAAAATTATGAAGAAAGTAATTTTACCTATGATGATTTTTTCTTTATTCAAATATCCATTGGAATGCCAACAAAAACTCTATTGCATTAATCACGAGGAATTTTATTTTCTTTACCTTGGTATGCTGGAAATGAAATACATTGTGATTTATTTCAACTCAAAGATAAAAAAGGCCTTAATAGTAACAATTTTGGTAATATATTATCCATATGGTACATGTTTGTATGCACCTAATAAACTCACGAATGTTACTTTGAAAATGTATTTCTCTCAAGTCATAACATAAGAGAACTATTTGCATGCAGGAGTTTTGTCCATAGGCAATTGACAACTGAGAATACTGACTGAAAAGCTGCTTTTTATTTCTGTTAGCTCTGCACTGTTCAAAACATAAGAAAGAGAACAAATTTTTTAGCTGGCACCTGCACTCTAATAAGAATGCTACATTCTGTTTTCAAAATCATTACAGCTCTTAGACCAGGGAAAAGACAACTTGAATTTCACATCTAAGCTTCAATTTGGAGAGCTAGCAATTAGAAAAACAACTCAGCTTGTGCTCAGCAGAACACAGGTACGCTTTACTCATCAAAAACATCCACATATTTTCTAGTAACAGAGATTTTTTGTGTACTTCCTCCTCAGCCTATCGAAGCATGTTACTCAACAGAGCAAAGGTGGGATTAGTTGCACTTCAATATAATCTAAATTTATCTGATTATGGATTTATGAGTGCTCATTGTTTGTTTCATAACTCCTTAGTGAAGGTTTACCCGAGCAGTGACTTGAGAGTAGCTCCAACAAGAGTCCAGCAGAGACAGATTTCTGAAGGAACCAGAGATCTGGCAGTGCCTTCTTATACAGAACAGCAGTCAAGGCAGAGCCGAGCCCAGAGGGCTCTGGGAGTTCCAGAATTGGTGACAGAGGTATTACATGCTGCGAAAGCTGACTCAGTCATTTGTTAGGACAGAGGAGAACTTAATTATTACCTGAATAGAAACAACAGAGGGATCCTTTTACTCATGCAAATTGTATCAATTTAACTAATGTTAATGCAGAAACCCAATGCAGTTAAATCCACGCAAGGCTCAGTGAGATAGATTCATATTGTCTGAAAATCAGATAAAGATGTTTAGTTTTTATGTGCAAATTTACTGAACCTGATGTATTCCAAATTAAGAGAATCTGCACAGAATTCTGCCATTTAGGAACAGCCATTTAGTTAATCCAATTAAAATATCTTCCAGATATAGCCTCAGAGAGAATAGGCCCTGGCATATACATGTGCTGCAAGCGTATCCCAGCAAGACATCAGCATTTCACATCAGCCAGTGACCTCTCTGCTTTGTGCTAGGCAGCAGTGTAGCAGTCCCCCATAGTGTCACTATGAGGCTCAACTAGCCCCACACCTATGGCTTAGAAAGAGGTTTTGTATAATTTTCCTTACTCTAAGCTTGCCAAGCTCCCAAGCTTTCTACTGATTACACCACCGCAGTCTGAGTGTTAGCAACACAGTGAAGTGCAATTGCTATCCATCAGAGAACACTTGGGTTCAAGAAAATGGAGTAATCAGATTTAGATACTTGAGGACAATTACATGCACTAGAATAACTATGCAGCAAAAGCTGCACTAGACAGCACTCACTGTAATGGATGAACTGCTGAGTATACTTCTTTTATTGTTTGGCTTGTCTTGCTTGGGACATTTTTTTTTGCCTATTTCTTCATTGTGCTATCCCTTTGTGGAGGTATCAGGCTGAATCTGTCTCCTGGGAAACATAAATTCATCCTGCAAAAATTAAGAGACTCTCCTTAAGAGCACCTTTCTGACCACTAGCCAGAAATGAAGTTGTATGCAGTATTATCTCTGGCCTTTTGAATTTCTGTTCTTCTTCTTCCTCAGGTTGCTGTGCAGTCCAGACCAGTATTTTTATACAAATGGCAGCATCTCTCAGGTGCCTTTCATAGATACAAAGCATGCAGATGAAGAAGAGAAATAGCAGGCCTGCAAGGTGATCAGTTTGACAGTCAGGAATGCAGGACACTGTCACAGCCCACTGGAATCAAATGGCAAGTAATTTCCTTGTCATCCTTCCTATATGTAAAAGAGGTTATTAGTATTTACCCCTCACTGAAAAGCCCTAATCAGTACTCCAGTTCACCTTTTACAGAGTACCTGAGCTGGCATTAAACGGAGGTGGCAAAGTGACACAAAAGGTCACACAGCATGGCTGGAGAGCATGTCATCTTCTATTGACAGGAGTGTTCATGATGCTGCAGTGCCTCATATTTGCCATGGGGGAGGACAGTTCAAAGACAGTGCATCTGGAGAGTTGCTTCTTTCTCAGATAGACTCACATCTTCTTGTCAAGAATCATACAGAGCAGCATCAAATTAATGACGAATGCCTAAACTGGCTGCAGAAGGAAAACATGTGCGTACATGGAGGGCGTCTAGCTACCCATTACAGTGCTAAGGACAGCTATTGCCCAGATGACCACCTGCTGGGCCAGCATCTCAGCAGCCCTGTTAAAAATGCCATGTGCTCAATACAACATTTATCTGGTCACTTGTATTCTCCCCCTTGCACTGAGATCTCTTCAACTGGCCTGGAAAACTGTGGTCAATGGTTTTGTGCATGAAATGAGTCTCTTTTGTCTCTAAATCACATAAATCCTCTTTCCCGTTTACCAATTGGCAAAAATACACACATTTCCCTAGGAAAGGACTTTCATTGGAGATGGATGGTTACCAGTCAAGTGAACAACCACCTTCTGACTTTGGAGGGGCTTGTGTGGGGCATGAGCTTGTGGCAGAATGCAGCCCCAGGCCCATCGTCAACATATTAGTTAAATCTAACTTGAAATACATTTATGTTGCTGCTTAGCCTCCCTTGATCCTTCCTTATTTATCTTGTTCATGCAAGCAGCCTCCTCAGTTACTTGCTAATAGCAAGTGAAAATATTTTGTGCCGGGCAGGGGGAAAGGGAGTTGAAGAAATTACAGACTTAAATTATAAAGCGTAATCATAGGAATGACCGTAATCATAGGAATATAATCACAAAACTGTTGTAACTAAGAGGCCACTTTTCCAGAAAACCCCACTCCCAGAAACATCCTCCTTTTAGACAAAAAAAAAAAAAAAGGGACGTAGTCTGAGATTTCCAGGCAATGCAAGGAAACACTACACTTTCTGATACTCCTTTGGTTCTCACCAGTCATGAAACACAGGTGAAGTAGGGAATTTATCTGCCTTTGAGCCATTTCTTTGCAAACCCCAATGTAAGGAATGCTGCAAAAGAACAGAAGAGCAAAGGCCCAAGAGGCAGTGGGAATGATCTGCCTGCTTTTTCTGTGCCACCAACTAACAGAGACTTCAATGCATCCCAGAAAATTATCCTTTTATTTTTAAGTAGGAGCAATATGGTTAATAATTTCAGGGCCAATAATAGTTAATCAAGTTCCTCTGTTATGGCCACGACAACATGACTGTTTTGAGTAAATTGAAAGATTGTTGTCTGCTCTGCTGAATGCTAGTTTCAGAAAGGGAGAAAATTTAGTCAATGTGAAAAAAACTCACTTATACTGGCAGTGAAGCTGGGGAGGAGTTTTAAAATAAAAAAAAAAAAAGTGTTTTGCTACCAATGTGAGGAAAAAAAAAAGCTCTTTAAAATTGCAGACTTTAAAAATATACAACAGCAGCAACAAAAATTTCCAAAATCAAATTAATTTCTCCAGCAAGCAACTAAGGGTGTCAAAGCAAGTGACACAGGACACGAGCTTTTGGTTCATATGTGCTTTTGTCGAGGTAGATAACCCAGGGAACGTAACTGATACAAGGTTGGACAGATTTTTATAATCGCCTCCACCCTCTGGTCAATATATTCTTCTGTTTCACTGTAGGCTGTCCTCATTTTCTCCCTGTGAGCACAGCTGGTGGATTACTATGAAAACTGTACCTCACAGAAGACTTAAATCTGTCTTCTAGCATGGGGACCCTCTGGCACTTACAATACACTTTAATTTTATTCTGTATTTCAGTGCTGAATACCACAGGGTAAGTAGCATGGTACTGAATGTGGCTTAATTCAGGAAGCTTAGCTGCTAACGATAAATAACCTTTCTTCACTTTTAAAATGTGGAATATTTCTTAATTTTTAAAATGTGGAATCTTGTACAATCAAACCATGTCATTTTTAAAAAGAAGAAATAATTTAATTTTACTGTTGCCTAATTCTGCTCTAGCTTCTGTCTGTGAGACAAACCAATAACACGTGAATTTCTAATGGCAGATATGAAGAGGAGAGATCTTGACAAAGTAACTGCAGTAGTCATAAAACACTTTTGACTCTAAATATACCTACAGTAACCTTCGCTTTAGGAGTTGCCTGATGTGTAACAGTTTAAAGATAGGACTGAAGAGAGACCAAGGGGCAACTTGTCACAGCTTTCCCTTTCTCGTTGAAGAAGAAATCTAGGAAAGAACAGTGGAGAAAATTTTCTTACTTTATCTGTCTTCACATATTCTCTTAGCCTTAGCTCAGTCTGTTTTCCAGTTGCTTGCTGCATTTCACTGATGAATCGATTGTTTGATATTTGCTCCTAATCTCCCTAGTTTCTCTAAATGTCATTGCTTAGATTTTGAGGGGCAGTGGGGACATTCACTGTGATGTTTTCACTTAAGGACAGATTCTCTATACTGTGTGAAGGGCACTAAGGGTAATTAAGGAGAGGGTACCACAGAGGCTGGAACTGGACCCTGCCTTCTGAAACTGTGGACCACTGCCAGAGCATGTCAAGAACTGGAAATCCTTTCTCTTTGCAAAACACCCCAAGTGTAGAGCCATCTATGCTGTGATCTGTGGTGAGATTTTGGTCTTGTGTCAACTCATCTCTGCAGGACTTTATAGGACCACAAGGACTAAGCATTTTTAACTGCTTTTGTTCTGCAATGTTTTCAGGGTAAATTAGAAGAGCTTTGTGTCATGGAAGACTTGTAGGGCTTAAAGGAAATGTATAACCTTCCAACAAATAACAGATTTACATGGTACACTATTTTACTGGCTTTTGCACGCTTTGCTTTGCAACAATGGGGATGACAATGCCATGAGCAAGTTAATAGCAAGTCTTTGCTATTACCCTGGTATTGTCTGAGCTGAGCTGCATATATCCATCCCTTCCATAGCTCCCTGTACCTAGGAGAGCTGGTCTCTTTTCAGTTTAGTGTGATACAGAGCAGAGGATCTTTCCACACTAGATGAAGTGAACATATCCCACTTTTGACTCACTCTTGGAGCTTTATCATGAAGAAGCACATATGGGAAGAGAAAGAGTCAGACATGGATGAAACCCTGTGCCTATTCAGTGAAACACTCAAAGACATATGTTGAGGTCCTAACGTTCTTTCTTAAACTATTTTTGAGTCACTAATTCCACAAGGCCTTCACCATGTTGTTTTTCTTGGCAGGATCAAGCAAAGACCGACTGGTGGCTTGAGAACATGGGATCCTGAAACAGGTGACTGCATGTCATTAGTGCTGTTAACATCCAAGGCAGATTTTGAACATACTAGCTCCCCTTCCTTACTTTAATGTGTTGTATTTCAGCTTACCTCACCAGATGTGATTTTAACAATAACTCAAGGCCCTTTTGTGACTGGACCCAACCTTGCAATGTCAACCAGGGGATGTGGATACGAACCAAGCATGACACTCCAACTGATGGAACAGGTCCTGATGGAGACTATCCTGATGGGAGTAAGTGCTCAGCTGCGGCATTGTTGATTTCCTTTTGAGGACAACTTGACTACCTTTATTCTTCTTTCTTTGAAAGAGAAAAGAGATTCATGAAGCCCTTTGAAAAGCAGTTTCGTTTCATGCTGATACCTGCCTTTGGCTTTTCACCGTGTCAGTTATGAGTAAATTGAACTAGGGTGCCCCATCACGGGTTGGAAATCTTTATCAGTGCATGGAAGTAGAAGAAAGCTAATTATTTACTGCTTAAGGCCTCATAGACAATAGAGATCATTATTCAACAGAGGTCTTCTGGCCAAATTACATTAATACCAGTTAATGGCAATAAATGTAATGACGGCTGTACTAGCATTAGATAATGTTCATGCTAGCAAAGTGTTACAAGATCAAGTCTGAAATTAAAGAATATCTTTTAAAAGCTTGTGCTTGGTTATACGTGATTGAAAAACTGGGGTCTAACATGGTCATATCTTCAAACAAGTGCTTGGTATGGCTCCATCTCTATCTGTTTGAACTGTGATCCTTGCACTAGCAGATCCATTTATGGGGAATCAATCTGCAGTCATACTACTTTCTGTAATTATCCCAAGACTGAGAGGTCAGCTACTGTCAGACTCAGTAAGCAGATTAGAACAGTATTAGTTGGGATTTATGCTAAATAATTTTCTGCATTTGTAGTGTTTTGATAATAAAAATTAAAATTGCCTGATGAGAGAAGAAATTAAATATTTTTAATTTGGATTCACACAAATAATAATGCTTTCCTTTTTTGAATTGACACAGACCATATGACTTTAAACATGACTTACATTTTCTTGACAACTAAAACACATGACTGAATGATAGATGCTCTGTGTGGAGCCATACTTGACCGTATATAAATGGTCATTCATTTCTTTTTGATTCCTTTACATAATCAGATGGGAGAGACTTAACTTTAACTGCACTGAATAAATGTAACTTTGATCTTAGCCCATGTAAAGCAAAAAACTTCAGCCTGAGTGAATAAAAATGTGATCTCATATTGAACCAATTCAAACTAAAGCATTTCAAATCCTAAAAGAAATACTGTGAGTTTCTGAATTTTTAAAAGTTTCCTTCCTTTTTTATAATGACAAACCTAAATATTTTGATGGAAATATCTGCATTGCTTTCTATCCTTTCCATTTTGAGACAAAAAGGCTGACAGATTGGAATTTTCTTTGTGCTAGGGATCTGCTCATCTTGAGACCAAAACCTTTAGGAAAAAAGATATCCCACAAGAGAAGGTGTACAGCAGATTGCATTATTTTCCTTTGAGGAAAGAGGAAACTGAACATGGACCAATGCAGCACTGTGTCTGGAGGTGCTGTTTCTTGAAAGAGGCCTACATCTTTATTTGTGATACCAGAATAACTGTTTATGTGAAACAGGATGTATTTGCTTTGCTCTCCAGCCCACATTCTAGTTTGTATAATTGCGTGGTGCTAACCATTGCAATGTACGTTCCAAACACCTTCTACTTTGCTTCTTTGTACTGCTGAGGATGCCCTTGATTTCTTCCAGTGTTGGGCTGTACTTCAGTTTTAAATGACATGTAACTAGTTACAAAAGTTCAACCGTATTTTTTTTTTCACTCTGCAGAAGGCTATTTCATCTACCAAGAAGCAAGTAATCTGGTCCCATCTGACACTAACAGGCTTGAGAGCCCAGATACTGTAGTTTCAGAAAAAATATGCATAGACTTCTGGTACTATATGTTTGGGTCAGAACACATGAATGAGCTAAGAGTGCTTATCCAAGACAGCACAGAAGAGTCTATGGTATGGAGTCGAAAGGGAAATCAGAGTTCCTTCTGGAACTATGGTGCCATCACTCATACTTTTCCAACACAGAGGAAGATAAAGGTAATATATTTTCAGAATAAATTTCTTTGTACAGTGTCAGCATTTGTTCTCCCCTTGCAGGCTGTGAAGGCTGTACATGTAAGCTAGAAAATATAACCGATATTTGCTTGATTTATATTTTGTAAATATAATGGCCTCATGCTCTGTGCCAATAAACTAAGAGAAGAAACAAAAAAAAAAACTCCCTGAGTTTTACTGGTGCTGTTAGTTAGGGAATAAAATATATTTAGTTTTCTCCCTTTTTCCTTCCTTCTTTCCTTCATTTTATTACGAAGTCAAGGACTTTACGTGCCTTAAACCCGGATTTGTCTGCTGCAAGTTAAGGTTGCATTGGACTCCTCCGTAGAATCAAGACAAATAACTCTCATAAATCATTTATCAGTCAGCAAAATAGAGGGCAATGCCTCTTGAACTTCTTACCTTATTACAGAATGCATATTCGAGGCTTCTGAGAGAAGGTAGGAAAACAGTTATAGCCTCAGCTTACTGGATGCTTTTAGAGATAGACTAGAAAGAATATTTTGAAAAAAATGCTGAGGGAAATGGTCTCATATTTACCTAAACAACTCTGATGCAGTGACTCACTTTGCACCCTTGCTAGGTAATTTTTGAGGCTGTTCGAGGACTGACAGAATATGGGGATACGGCACTGGACAATGTGAGAGTAAGGGATGGATCCTGTGGTAAGTCTATGTTTGCATGCTAGTGTACACTCCTTCCTCATCTCTGGTTAAGATGGTGACCATTTCCATATACTTATAGAAACTCCTCATAACTTTGAACCACGAAAGTGAAGTGGCAAAAACTTTACAGCTCATTTCATTTGAATGTTATAATCTGTTTTGCTGGAGTTTCTTCCTAACTCTTTCCTCACCACCTCAAATGTTCAGAAAAAGCTATCCCTTTCTCTGCAAATGTGACCATTTTCACAAGGTCCAGCAAACTTTTACCTTTATTTTAAGTCTGAAGTGCATCTCTAAACCCAGCCGTGGCTATTCACATTGGTCTTGGATTCCAGTTTAAATGCTCTAATCAGCATTTAACAGCAAATCTCTGTTCATATGAGTTCAGCAAATGCACAGCACTGCCATATGTCACAAAAGGAAATAACAGTGAATCAATAAACCTGAGTTACGCTAGCAGCTCTGACTATGAATCAGCGTTTTGAGCTTGATCTCTGACCCTGCAGGAAATCATCCAAGACTGGCACAAGCTGTGGATTGCTAGGCTCTGGAAATTAATTACAGTTTCATCCCATATTTACTGACAAGCATACATTACTAACAAAATATAAATTGAATAGGAAACTTGCTGAAAATTGTATAGAAAATGTTGTTAGGTCTTAATAGGGCTTGCTGTCTGTGAAACATGACTCATAATTTATGCTAACCACCAGAAAGATATCCATTCAGATCCACACCCTCAGAATACATAATTTTCTTTAAAATTCTGAGAAAAATGCTTGGGGACTCTCTTGGTGAGTTAGGGAAAGCCAGTTCTTCGTTTTCTCAGGCATACTAGCACATGATTCAGCCACTGGATGGTGCACTAATGTAACTCCAAGAGAAAAGTGCTCCTCCTTCTGTTCAACTGTATGACTACTAGTATGATGAAAGGTAAGTGAATTATTAGGTCTGGTAAAAACCAAAGTCCTCCCAACCTTTTTGTTTCTACAAGAATATTTGATTGAATAGACATTTTAATCAAACTGATGAAAAACAAAATATATGACCTTTTGTCACACAAAAAATTAGCTTCCAAGGCAACTTTAGCAAGCAGTCTTTAGGTTATGAGATTTGATATTTATATCGTCATTCGCAGATCTTCTTCAGCTTAGATCTCAAGAGAAAATAATCTTAGGAAGAGGGTTTTTTTCTGCTTGGTTTTTTTTTTTTTTTAGTCAACTCTACAACAAAGTTAACTTAAAGCTTGTTAGGAAATATCTATTGTGGGAATACAGTCACTATCAGTATTTCTTGATAATTTTTCACCAATGTTGAAAGAGCAAAAAGAGCAATTCAGGGCTAGATATGCAAAAACTGCATTTACACTGGAGTAGGGAGCTGGATGTGAAGAAGTGAGCATATAAGAAGCAGGTATAGAAGAAACTAATGCATGAAAAGGAGCTGATCCCATTTTGCAGGCAGGTTATTATAGAATATCTTCAACTTTGAAGTTAGAGCTCATTTAGTGAAAAAGATTATTTTGTGCAGAGATTTATCAGTATACACTGGACTTTAAGTTATATGATGTCTATTGGCTTGTTCTAAATTGTAATCATAAGTATCTTGCAAGACCCCCATATCCAGCTGAGTTTGAATCACATAGCACAAAAGGAGTACCATCATAGTACGTAGTTACTGCATCATTATTAAAAAATCTCTTAACTTGTTCTCATACAACTTGTTTTCTGTATTACACCTTAATCCCTATAAATAACATCATTAGCAGTGTCAGTAATATGAAAGAACAACTGCCTTACTTGTGGATTCATTTGGGTGATGGCACCTATAGTGCATCTATAAGTAGGTTGGGAAGCATTGTTCTCCATGAATCAATTCATCACTTGGTTGTCTCCTTGTACTCTGACTGTTACCACACACTCAGTGCATAGTGGAGGGCTCACAGGGGTGCAATAGGAGGGTACCTGAATGAATAGAGTTGTTCTTTGTTCTGCAAAAGGGCAGGAGTGAATGCGTGCATGCTCTAAGGTTTTAGTCAGTCTGTTGTACTTCCAGAGATTCAGATCCATCGCTCATTCGCCTGTCACCAGGTGAACAAACATGACATCAAGAGAATACTGACCCTGGTGTTGCTAGCTCACACATACAAATACACCAAGAGGACCACTTTTTTTTAGAGGATATCTTTGTGATGGATAAAGAATAGGTGGAGAAGATGCTAATATCCGTTAGCAAGCAGAAGCAGGCATGAGGGAAGACTCCACAACAGGACTGTTTGTTGTGTCTGTCAATAGAAAGCTCCTGTAGCTGTCACATTCCTAAGGAAAAAAAAAATATAATTTTGAAGAAACAACAAAACTCTCTGATTAGAAACCACCAGTGCCTTGAGAGCTTTTTGTTTCTGCTGTATGACATCTGCTGGCAGGCTACTCACTCCCAGACCTGCCAATCCTTGCAGACAGTATGACCTTTATGCCTTTACATATACACCAGAGCGAGTCACAAATGCAATTGTAAATACCCTTCCAGCTCCAGAGAAGCATGCCAGCACAAGCTTAGTCACTGTCACCAAGCTAACAATCAGACAAGCTTTCCTAAGAGCTCAAAAGACCTATACATCCATGTTTTTAAACACAGGAAGTTCCACTTGTTTCACTGAAAAGCTTCAAACTTCTTGCTGGTGAAGAGTAAGTGGAAATTCATGTATGTTGGTGTGTATGTAGTGTTCACCCTGTAATGTTATAACTCACTGTATTGCCTTATCTCTTCTACTAACAGAAGCTGCTCCTACCCCTGTACCACCAGAACCTATACCACCTCTAGTAACAGGTAATTTTAGCCAATCACCTATGCCAGTCCACTGGTTGTAGAAGGGCACCTGAATTTTTTCTACCAGTGCAAGTTATTTTCTGCAGTTAATTTCTTTGGGTCTCTATGGTATTGCCTTCTGCCATATAAATGTACTTTTTCTGTTTCAGTTTTTCTGTATGTAATCTATAATATGGAGATGATTGTGTTTTCCCACTGCACAATGAGGTGGCTTTTCTGGATGTATCTGTGTGTTAATGAGCACATATTCCTTTTTCCTGTCTCCAGAAGCAATTTGCAGTATACATGGGGATCCTCACTATTACACATTCGACAAGCAGCGTCATGACTTCATGGGCACATGTACCTACACCCTCTCCAAGCTGTGTGAGAGCAACAGCTCGCTGCCCTATTTCAATGTGGAAGCGGCCAATGAGCACAGGGGAAGCAACACTCGTGTGTCCTATGTCCGATACGTGGACATTGACGTGTATGGCTACAAGATCAGTCTGGGTAAAAATAGAGTTGTTAAGGTAAAGTTGGAGCCCGCTACCTATCATCAGTAACTCATAGTGTGAATGAAGAAATTGTTGTACGATGACCATAAATTTCCAGCATACATACAGTAATATTTGGAGGGCTGTCAGATATTTAGGAGTAGGAGTAGTGTGGAGTTCGTAAACATTGGAATTTCAGGACTGAAAACATAGGCTAAAATTTTGTACTGTGATGCTAAAAGGTCCTGCACCTGGCTCGGGGCAACCCTTGGTATCAGTACAGGCTGGGGGATAAAGGGATTGAGTGCAGCCCTGCCAAGAAGGACTTGGGGCTATTGGTGGATGAAAAGCTGAATATGAGCCAGCAATGTGCGCTCGCAGCCCAAAAGGCCACCTATCCTGGGCTGCATCAAAAGAAGCGTGGCCACCAGGTCAGGGGAGCTGATTCTGCCCTTCTACTCTGCTCTGGTGAGACCCCACCTGCAGTACTGTGTTGAAGAAGGTCCAGAGGAGGGCCACAAAAATGATCAGAGGGTTGGAGCAGCTCTCCTATGAAAACAGACTGAGAGAGTTGGGGTTGTTCAGCGTGGAGGAAGCTTGGGGGAGACTTTGTTGTGGCCTTTCAGTGCTTAAAGGGGGCCTATAAGTTAGACAGGGACAAACTTTTTATCAAGGCCTGTTGTGATAGGACAAAGGGTGATGGTTTTAAACTAAAAGACAGTAGATTTAGACTAGATATAAGGAGAAATTTTTTTTATGATGAGGCTGATGAAGCACTGCAACAGGTTGCCTAGAGAGGTGATGGATCCCCCATCCCTGGAAACATTCAAGGCCAGGTTGGACGGGGCTCTGAGCAACCTGATCTGTTTGGAGATGTCCCTGCTCCTTGCAGGGGGATTGGACTAGATGACCTTTGAAGGTCCCTTCCAACCCAAACCATTCTATGATTCTATTATATGTATGTTTTTAGATAAACCAAACTTTTTTACAGATATAATAAGTGTTCAATGTAGATGCTCATTTTAGTAAATTTTAAATAAATTGAAAGTTTTACTTGGACACTTACTTTTTATTGTCTGGCATTTCAAATGTGAAAATTAAAACAGAAAGAGAAAGAGAGAAAAATAAGCTTTTTAAAGATTTGCCCAGTCCTGAAAATTATAGGAGAATCCATTCTAACTACATTTTAAAAATATTATTTGATCCGAAATATAAGACAGGTCTGTAAATAGTTACTGCTGACAGACCATACAGAGTCTTGGACTTTTGCCAGCTGAGTCTGGTTCACGAAGATCACTTTGGCTGCACTTGGAAGCCATGTAGCTACATTATTATGGCCTCAAGGTCCTAGATTATGTGCCCATACACAACATTCATGTTAAATAATACTTAACAAAACTTGAGTTCTTACTGATCACTGTGCAAGTCCTATGCTTCATATAGGGATGTGATCCAAGAGCGTCACCATTAAAAATACTTGTGTTAAATGATTATAATGATTGTCCTTCTCTGTGTCTGCAGGTTGATGGAGTCAACCAAGTGGTACCTCTGACCTTGGCGCAGGGTGTCGGTATTTCCTTCAGTGGGCAGTATGTTGTGGTTACTACTGCCTTTGGGCTGAATGTAAAGTTTGATGGAAATCACAGAGCAGAAATCACTCTTCCCAGTAGCTACATGTCTAAAGTCTGTGGAATATGTGGAAATTATAATGGGCACAAAAATGACGACTTTCTTAACCCAAATGGAGAGATGGAAACAAACTCAGCCAGTCTTGGCAACAGTTGGCAGGTTTACAATGACTCCAGGTAGGACTCCAACCAGGATGTTAGTCCTTAGCTGTTGATTATGCAATGACAGGTATTTTGAGCAAATGTTGTATGCGGGCCAAAAATGTCAGGCACATGAAATAAAATATATTCTTGTCAGTGTACTTACTTTATCTGTCTGGGTAGTTTCACAGCAAATTTAACTGTGCTTAATAAGAGAAACCACCCCAGATGCCCTCTAAGATTTCAGTTATTGTTATAGCATATTAATGGTAATACTTGAAGATCTTGTTTGAACTCTTCTGAGATACTTTACTATTTATTTTATAATTTCACAATACATTATTTAATGATAGTAGAGGCTTAACTTTGAATGCTTTTACTTTTTATTTGCCCGTCCTAGGTATCTTCCATCTAGAAAGCTTGACTTATAAGAAAACCAAAATAAATATTTGGGTTTCTTCCAGGCCTCTCAAAGCTTATAAGGTTGAGATCATAATAAAATCTGAATTTATATCTTAAGTGTTTGAAATGTAGACCTTTAAAATATGTCATGCTTAGCCTGGAGACAGCACTGTAGTTTTGTTAGATGTGATTTGAAAAGCGTATTAGGTACTAGTGCATCCAAAGTTCATCGGTGATTTTTCCCATATCTTTTTTTTTTTTCCACACTAGGTGCTTGCCAGATAATGGCCGTACTCCAAATTGCACTGCTGATGAAAAACATACGATCCAAAGCAATGAATTCTGTGGTCTGATCACAAATCCCAGTGGTCCATTCCAGAATTGCCACTCAGTAGTTGATCCACAAAGTTATTTTGAAGCCTGCAAGTATGATCTCTGTGAACTTCATTTGGACAATGCCGTCCTCTGTCAAAACCTGCAGGCTTATGCAGATGTGTGCCAAGCTGCAGGAGTCCAGCTGACACCATGGAGAAATGCAACCTTCTGCTGTATGTATCAAATATTAATGGAAATTACCAGTTCTTGGGAAGACAGAATAGGACTTCCTGAATACAAAGCAATACAAGACACCGTTTTGAATTCATATAGCATTGTGAATCTTGACTGATCAGGCTAAATATTTCAGGGTTGCATATAGTCCTTAGTTTGATTCCTTTGGGAAGATTCTCGTGAAAATAGTTAAGCTATTTCCAATGAAAGGAGAAAATACTGTCTGGTCCATCTTAAAATAGAATTGGGGGCTTTTCCTTTGAATTCCTCTAGTGTTCTTATATTTTTGTTCAGGGGCATTAAGTGTGTCAGAGACATTTGACTTAGAGGATGTTTTACCTTCTGAAGAAGCTATGCCTAAACTTAAGTATGTTTGAGAAAAAGAAATCTCATTTTGCATATGCTTAGTAGACATGTGAGAGTTTTACCCACCCTCCCTGCTGAGAGCCTGAACTGCCTTCTCCTGTGCTGCCAGACTTTCTATCCTGCAAGGTGGCCAGGCACTCAGTTAACAGAAAGGAAGCTGTATCTTCTCTTCCTGCAGCAAAAACACATCAAGGTGGATAACTTATATGAACATAGAAGGGACAGGAGCCGGAGCAGATGAAAGACAGTGCTGTAGATGGGGATAAGGAATCCAGTCTGGGACAGTGAGAAAGGAGCTTTGACCAGGAGCTGGAGAGGACTAATGAATAGGCTAAGTGAAAGACCCCGGATTTAGACAAAGCAAGTAGGAAACAGAAAGGAAAAAGAATTTGCTTAGAAGTCTATGGAAAATAGGAAGGATGAGTTAAGACTTGCTAGGCAGAGAGCCAAGGACAAGGAAGCATGGACTAGGTAGCTGATCCAGGAGTCAGAGATGATGGGAGGAATAAACCTGAGATCGAACAGAGATGTCTGAAACTCATAGTTTGTACCAGTGCGAACAGAGCAGGATGAAGGAGGAACACATCTGATGAGCTGAGCAGAAGATCTGGGATAAAGGGAGAAGGAGAGTATTGGAAATGTTATCAGTGGCACAAACTCCCATACGGATAAGAGAAGAGGGAGTACTGGCCATTCATGCCTATGGATGTAGAGGAAAGAGTTAGTGTCCTGTAGAGGCATAGTGATTCATAGCTTCAGATGGGAAAGGAGGCAACACAGCCTCCTGGAATTAAAGAGCAGGACTGAAGTAAGGAGCCTGTGCAATTGAGATTGTAAAGATGCTAATGGAAGTGGAGAAGGTAGTGATGGTGAGGAAGAGAGAGAAACACAGAGGCACAAGATATTGAAGTAATGAACAGAAGTCTGTGCTGGAGACTAAATGGGAATAATGACTTTCCTTCTGTGAATGCTAGTAAAGATTAAATAAAGAACATTTCTCAAGCATTCAGACATATATTACAGGAAAAAAAAAAAAGTTATCTTTAGAACAGGATTTAAATACTGTCTAAGAGTCCTGAACAGATCTCCTCCCAGCAGAAGCAATGCAAGGAACATGAAATAGTGATCCAGTGCTCTATGTGCCTTCTAGGCTGAAGGAGATGGGGAGACTAAAAAGACTTGTCTGTAAATACTGGAATGACTGAAGCCTGATTTCTTTCTCACTTTTGTTTCACATTTGACTGCAGTCTCTAGCTGTAGCATTTTCTCTGCTGGGGACATTACTGAGGTTTTCTCTCACGTAGATTCTATGGTTCCAAAGAAGGAGTTAGCTCTCTCTGCAGCTGTTCTTTCTGCTGAAGGAGCTACAGGATTTCTCCTTTTTGATTGTGCCTATTATTTCACTTAATGGACCTGAATATGTTTTTGTCCTCTACCAACCTCACCAACTTATTTCCAATAAGTCAGCTGAGTCAAATCTAGTAAGTGGAAGGATGAGCAAAGAAATGTACAATGTAATTGTGTCTCCTTAGGAATCTTAGGAAATCTCTGTCTCCGTAGGAAAGCGTGCTAAAAATAGAGTGAGAAAATACGTCATTAAAACCTGAACTGCATCACATAAGCATATAGAAGCTGAAAGGAGATTGTTCAGAAAACCTCAGTTCTGGCATCTTTCCCCCTGAAAATGTCTTTAAAATCTCTAATTAGCTTGAGTATGTACATGACATGTACGTAACAAGATCTAAAAACAGAATAGAGCATGTGTACTTCCTGGTTATTTAAAAAATATTAAAGACATTGGTGAAGTGAAAAAAAAAAGAATTAAGAAGCTACAATATTATTATATTTAAATATCAGGACCATAAAATAAATATGGCACATCTAGGACAAATAACTAACATGATACCGGAATCATCAGCCCAATACAAGAAATCAAAGCAAACATTTTGAAGAATAAGAGATCTCTGTGAGGGAAACTTTAAATAGCTCAAACCTCAAAAGAAATTAAAGAGCGGTAAAAGAGCAAAGGCACGCATCAAACTGCCCCAAAAATCCAAAATGCCCCAAATATTTCAAAACAAAGCAGAAAAAAAAACCCAAAACAAAAAACTAATACTTCAATAGCTAAAAGAATAATAAATATATTTATCTTTTATAACACAGCACTAGCCTGTCCAGCAAACAGTCACTATGAGCCCTGTGCTGCAGCCTGCCCTGCCACCTGTGTTGATCCGATAGCACCCTACAACTGCAGCCTGCCGTGCGTGGAGGGATGTGTGTGCGACAGCAGGTTCCTGCTCTACAATGACCAATGCGTGCCCAGCCAGCAGTGCGGATGCTGGCACAACGGGCAGCACTACCCCGTTGGCTCGGAATTCTGGACGGACAACACCTGCTCCTCAAAGTGCACGTGTCCCACACGGGGAAGCAAAGTCCACTGCTCCAAAGCCTCATGCCCTGCGGGCCAGTTCTGTGGGGTGCAGGATGGGAAACCTCAGTGCCTCAAACAATCCTACGGCATCTGCCACGTCCACGGTGACCCTCACTACAGCACCTTTGACAAGGTGATGCACAGCTTCATGGGCAAC
>WHYT01006668.1:1724-36410 GCA_009806455.1 Tetrax tetrax
TCTTTTTTAATGTCCCGGTTCCGAATGGGATAGAGCTAATTTTCACAGGAAGATGGGTAGGGACACAGCCAGGATAGCTGACCCAAACTGGCCAAAGGGATACTCAATACCATATGACGTCATGCTCAGTATATTAAGTGGGAACAGCACCAGAGGGCAGGAGCAGGCTGGACATCGGGTTCTGTGCTGAGCAATCGTACTGTGAACCACCTGCTTAGTATATTCTCTTACTGTAATTGTGTTTTGTTTTTTTCTTCTCTGTTTCTCTTCCTTTACTGTACTGCCCTGTTAAATTCTTTTTATCCCAACTCCCAAGTTTTGCCTTTCTTTTTGCCAATTTGGCCACATGGTATTTAGATGTTGAGTGGTGCTAAATCATGACATTCAGTTTACAATTTCTAGAGAAAGAAAGAAATCCATCATAACTAACTTAGTTATTCATTCAGTGTTTAACTCAATCCCTTAAAAACTCTATTTTCCAGAAAATTTTTAATGTCTGATTCAGGTAAAGGATTAAAACAAGGTTTTCACATGTCATAGGTGAAAGTCCTAGATAACGAATAATGAAGTTCCACCACAGTCAGAAGAATGTATCTAGCAGGAAGTAAAAGAGATCAAAAGTAGTAATGTAATTTGGAGTGTACAGAGCTCTGATACGGAATTTTTTAAGGCCAGAAGCAAATCACTGTGCAAAATTAAATCTTGATTCTGGTTCTTCTGTACCTCAGATAAATGCTTAAGTTAATGCTCTAGGCCATTCTGCACACCTGTCAATTTATTTGGGGCATTTTTCAGTGTTTTTAAAGATCTAGTTTAATTTCTTCAAAGGAAGAAATTTCAGCACTTGAACATGTATCTCACAATGGAGTTCTCACCTATTTCAGACTGTTACAAAACCAGAAGTATGATTTTACATCAGATAAAAGTAATCCCTAAACCTTTTGCTGAAAATGGCACAGAGCTTTTAGATTAATTCACTAACTGCTCTTTTTGCTGAAAGTCATCCTGGATATCAAGTTGAAAACAATTACCAGAAGACGTAAAACACTTTTGGCCTCCCTAAGTGATGAGTAGACTCTTCCTTCAAGCATATCTTATGAAAGGATTTATTTTCCTTTAATATAAGCGAAAACATTATCACAGATAGTATTTTTTTTCCATATAGAAAATTAAACTTATATTTCTTAAAATAAATTCAAGATTAATGGCATATAAGCATTTTCTTAATATAATCTAGAAAAGCCATTCCCCTTGTAATGTGCAAAGTTCATTTTCCATTAGCTTTACACATGCAGAAGGAGTAAGTCAGGGTTGTTCCCCTATTAGTTATATTTTTAAATAAATAAATTGAATAATAAAAAATCTAGATGGAAATAAGTGGTTTTATTTATTACTCAAGGCCAAAAACTGCAACTGGATGAAAGCTGAGTGCTTACACTTATTCTCAAAGTTACACAACCGTCTACATTCCAACTGAACCATAAGCACAGGATCTAGGAAATACTGATTCCTATGTAATAAATTTGGAGATTATAAGAAAAAAAAAAGCACCTACCAAAGTACTCATTGTCTGTGTCTACTACTAGTTTTGTTCATGGTGTAGAGGTATAACATAGCTCGTACCTGTAGATAAAAGGATTGTTCATCCTCTTTGTAAAGGTGCCCCTTCCCCCCCCTCCCTTGCCCCCATCACTTACCTGAGGCAGATACTTTATGTGAGGCAGATACTCTATATGTGTTTGACAAGGAACAACAAAGAATCTGAAGGAAGATTTTTTTTTTTCTGAGGTATTTGTCTCTTTCTTTCAGGTTTAGGCTAAGCGTGACCTCCAAAGATTTGAATAATTTACTCTTATCCTATCATTACACTATGTGATAAAAATCAAAGCATAAAATAAAATTATTAAAAGCATGTATAAAATAAAAGTTTGGGGACATAAGATTGAAATAATATTTAGGACATCTTGCATTATCTTGACAAATAAAGCAGAAATAACTGTTACTATAGATGACAATAAAATCATGATGATGGTTGTTCCCAAAGCTCTCCTAAAAATAAGCACTTTTTTTTTTTTCGTAATTCAATATTAAACTTTAGAAGTACCATGTATCTGAACAAAACAAGCACTCATGTGCAAAGGGATCATTAATCACAGGCAAAGCTTTTCTCAGAAGCTCTGTCAGCCTGTTTACATGCCTCAGAGTTGTTACCTAATCTCTACATGTCTCTTATTTAATAAAAGTGAGAAGTAGTTGTGATGTGCATCTGTTAAAATATAGTGAAACTTATGAAAACAATCTTTTAAAGTTCTTTTCTTCAGTAGGAAAAAAATAGAAAAAATAACGTAGCATAACTTACATTAGAGTAGCACAGCATAGAATAGAGTAAGATTTTTAGAGAAATTCAAATGGATCTGAAATACAGAACAAATAATTGTTATACATAATGTAAAGAGACCTTGTTAATCAATAATATATCTAGAAAAAATTAAATTAATTTTTAAAAACATATTTATCAAAAAAACCCTTTACTTTTCATGTTTTTGACAGGAACCTTTACAGAAACTTAAAAGGTCTATGCAAAATAGTTGAGATATTGTCAAAACTTCAGTATTAGTTTTATTATTTTTGCATATGTAATTATTAGATATGCTTTGGGAAGCTTTTTTTTTTTAAAAAAAAAATAAATTATTACTCTTTTGGCAAAAGACCAATATAAAATTAATGTCTAGGAGAATGCCTTATTGCTGCCAGAATGCCTTATGACATCTGTAACATGCTGTTCATGTTTTCAATATTTTAGGACTATTCTTTATAGACATGTGTGTATATGAAGTGAGACATATGATGGAAAGGGAGAAGTAATATATATATTTTTTTTTAAGCTGAAAGTTAATACTGGCTCAATAACAAGTGGGCAACACTATTTCAGGAAAACTGAACGTTTATTTACTTACCTACCTTGGAATCTGAAAGGAGAAGAGAGGTTGTGGAACAACTGCTCAGAAAAAAATTAGCCAAGGGAAAAAAAAATGAGACTAGTGTTATGAGAGTCTTGATAACAATTAATAACATCACACAACATGCTTCCTGTCATAGTTCAGCCCCGATCTGGACCAGATTACGCAGTCTCTCTCTCACTCCCCTCACCCTCCGAGAGAATAGGGAGAGATAATATAAGAAAAAAAAACAGCTAGAGGTTTGAGATAAGGGCAGGGAGAAATCCTTAAAGTTACCGTCACAGACAAAAACAGATTCGACTTGGGGAAAACTATTCATTTATTACTAAAACTAGCAGGATAATGAGACAGAGAAACAAGATAACCTCCTCCATCCCTCCCTCTTTCCAAGCTTACCATTCTCTCTACCACCTTCCCCCCTCGAGTGGCACAGGGGGAAGAGGGAATGGGGGTCGCGGTCAGTTCATCACGTATTGTTTTACGCCGCTGCTTCACAGTTGGGGGAAGAACTCCTCACATCCCTCCCCTGCTCCAGTGTGGGGTCCCACCCATACGCCACAGTCCTTCATTAAACTGCTCTGGCGTGGGTCATCTCTTCCACGGAGTAGTCTCTCCATCTCTTGCAGCCAGGCCGGGCTGAGTTGGGCCCAGTCGGTTGCCTGGCAAGAGGCCAGAGGGTGAGGCCTGCAAGGCCCACGAGGCCTGCGCCTCCCCCTCTGCACCTCTGCCCCCATTCAGCTTCTTCACATCTTCTCTTTTTTTTTTCTGTTTTCCCCTTGTTAAATATGTTATCGCAGAGGCGTTATCACGGTACATTCTGCTCCCAATCGGCTTGGCCTTGGCCAGCAGCAGGTCCGCCCTAGGCTCAGCCGAGTCCATTGAACAAAGGGGAGCTACTTCTAGCAGTTTCCTACAGAAGCTACCACCTTAGACCCCCTCACTAAACAAAACCACAACACTTCCTTATGTAGAGGGTAAGCTTCCTTCCAGAGGTGTGTTTTATAAGCCATAACTGATTTGTCTTTCTCCGTACACCTCATTTTCTCATTCTTCCCATACCTTTTTGTAAGTGAAGGATTATGGAAGAGATTTGGGCTATAGTTTTAAATGGAAGATCAATAGTACAGACTTGAACTGTAATTCATATGAGTTTTTGGCTTTTTAAACTTTTTGTGGAAGGTATTGATGTTCTTTCACTTTTCTAAGGGTTTCTTACATTTTTCATGGCATCTGTAGATAAACAGTTTTTCCAACAAAAAGGTGACTTTTTGGTTGAGCCTTCACTCCTTTAATGACCAGGTCTGACTAGCACACTAGACATCTCAGCACCACAGCTTGAAGACAAGTTTTAAAAGGGGTTAAACATAAACTTCTTCAGTGTTATGAAGAAAGTCTGCATAAGAATTAGGTTATGAACATAGTTCTCCCAATGCTTTAAATACAAGTATAAAAAAACCTCCAATCCCTCACATGAACATTTTTCTTTTTTCAATAGTTAGAAATTACTGAAAGCAAAGATCATGATTTCAAAGACTTTGTTCACAACTACTACTCTTTGTAAAGTAAAACTAGCCATCCTTGCACAAAAAAAAAAGCACTTAAAAAAGAAAGTGAAATATAAAATTGCCGAACTAAGAAACTCCTACAAAATGAAGAAATGAACAAAACTGACAACATTTTTGGGATATTTTTAAAATTGCACACTGCACACAATGACAAGGAAAACAACAAATGAGGACAATAATAATGATGGAATCTGAATATTTCTTTGGAAAGCATAAATTATGGATGAGCTCACGAACCTGAGAATAACGGCTACAAGCATAGAAGAACTTCCAGATCCCAGGATTGCTCTCTATGTTGCATTAATACCTGCTTAGAAGTGATTTTTTTTCTGTTCAGGAAATGCTGTATTATGAACTTTGTGTCCTAAACACAATGCAAGCGTAATACACTAGTTTCATAATATACATGGGCTCTTTTGGTTTGTAACAGCATATTTACCTTCTTGATAACACTAAAAGATGGTAGTGAAATAACAACAACCTGACCCCCTGATGTGGTAGGAGGAGTGTGCTAGAAATATACAAAATATATGGCTAAAAAGAAGCAAATAAAAGGAAAAATAATCTTAAAAGATCTAGAGCACTGATTGAAGGAAGTAATACCTGGGAGATAAATGCAAAAATATCTGGTCATAAGGGTCAATGAGAAGTCATGAATGGAAATGACATATGAAATTAGATCAATCTTTTCAGACTTGCAAAAGAGGAGGTTCACAGGGAACTTACTGTTGGAAATGGTCTTAAAGTGAGACAGAAGATCCAAAACTCTTCCAGATGTTAAAGGGAGACTTTCATGTTTAATCTCAAAAATCTACTTTCTTATTGTACTGAAGGAAAAAAAAAACCAACTCGAGATTATTTTTATACTAAATTCAGGAATCTAATTATCTGGTTCCCTGAGGAAAATAAGACTTACATGGCATGAGTCTGGATGTGTTAGTTCCTCAAACCCCAGCATATTTGTGAAGATGCTTAATTTTATAGTTATATCAATTATTTTTGTAAAGCTTTCCAGGCACCTGAGTTGCAACATTAACCATTAAATTACAGAGTACAGTATATACAAGTCACTTACTTGTGCCCATAAGTGGCTTAGGTGCTTAATGGCCTATATCCATACTATTAAAGTCTCCTAACCTTTGAAAGAGAGTAACTGTTCAAAAAGTGGTTATTAGAAATAGGAATCGGCCCAAGCCACAACTGTATTAGAGACAATTCTAACAAGAGAACACATCAGATGATTGAATCACCGTGCTAGGTGTTGTCCCTGCCACTTTGTAATTTCTTAGCATAGATGTAGCCTAAATTTATGCCTCTAGATAGAATCCTAATAGCACCAATGTGCTCAGTGTCAGAAAGCTGACACCAGCAGCAGTTCTTGGAGCACAGATACAAATTAAATCTCATCAAAATACAGAAATAGCTCACTGGTGAGAGATTTAACTTAGGTTTGGGGAAATATAACTTCCAACATCTATTTTAATTCATCTGGGCTAAGAGTAGAGTTGATATTTTCTACCAGTGCGATTTGATCTGCAGATCTCTTTAAGTTTGGGAGCCATGAGCATCTCTTTTTGGAGTATGCAACTCTAGCTAATAAAAAAAAAAAAAAAAATTAATATTTTTTTCAATATTAATAAGTTTTAAACCTCACCCTTCCAAATACATACTGTAAGTATTAGGATCCTCATTCATTCTAGTTTCTAATGCTATTTTTTTTTTTTTGACTCCAGCAGAGACTGGATTACTTCATACTGTTAGAATACATTTAAACAAAAAGGACTGGGAGCTATAACCCTTAATAAATTATAGCTCACTGGGCAATGGTGATGCAGAAGCTGAAATACGGCTGCTGCTATGAGAGGTAGCAGGGAATAGAGTGCAAGTTACCTGTCTTTTGACTGATCTGGTTGAAAAATTTTAAAATCAAAACCAGGTTTAAGATTAGAATTCTCAAGTGAAAGAAAACATCTAATTCTCCCCCAGAAAGTGTGATTTACATTTGTTCTCTCACTAGCGTCTTCCACATCCCACTTTTGGTGGCTTCTCACTTAGTGGATGAGATGCTGAACTTTCCTTATACAACATATAAAAAGCTTGTAGTGTTTCAGATTTGCAGTGCTGAGCAGTCTCATTTGGATCTAGGCATTGTTTTTCAAGCTTGATGACCTAGAAAAGACTATACCTCTTACTACTGCGGTCATAAACCAAAAAGTAAGTAAAACATCCATCAGGATGTTTATTTCTCTGCAAGAAATAAAAAAAAATTTTGAAGTTATGATGCCAATAATGGCAAAAATTAGAAAGTGTCGGTATGAAAAATATTGTTCAAATACTCTATAAGTTCCAGAAGCAAGCACATTTTATGAGCTTATTACAGGCAATCTTTAAATTATATATATATATATACACACTTTATGTTTGTACAAAACTAGTAAAAATGAGCCCTCTTCCATAACTCTGACTACTCAGTGCTATGAAAATTAAAAAAAAAAAATACTGTAATTTCGATTCTTTAATTTACTTTACTATTGCTTTAATAAATACATAAGAATATGACCCTTCTCCAGAGTTATTAATCATATTAAGATTTTTCTATTTTGAGATTTTTTTTCCCTGACAAATTAATCTCAAATATAGAATCTTAATTATTTACCTTGTACTGGTTTTATTTAATGAGGGGGGGCTATGGTGGCAGCTTCTGCAAGAAGCTGCTAGAAGTTGTTTCCCCATTGTCCAGCGGACTTGGCCGGGTCCAGGGCAGACCCGCTGCTGGCCAGAGCTGAGCCAATTGGTAGCAGAATGTTCCCTGATAACACCTCTGCGATAACGTATTTAAGAAGGGTAAAAACAGTGAAAAAAAAAAAAAAAAGAAGACGTGAAGTAGCTGGAGAGGGGGCAGAGAGGGGGAGGCATGAGCCTTGTGGGCCCTGAGGCCCTCACCCTCTGGCCGCCTGCTGGGCGGCCGTCTGGGCCTAACTTGGCCCAGTCTGGCCGCAAGAAGTGGAGAGGAGGTGTGAAGAGAACCTGAGAGGCGTCTGCCTGAGCCAATTGTGAAGATTTTTTTTTTTGTGGGAGAAACAGCCCTGCAGACACTAAGGTCAGTGAAGAAGGAGGGGAGGAGTAATGCGGCTCCTGGCCAAGATTCCCCTGCAGCCTGTGGTGCAGCCCATGGTGGTGCAGGTTGTCCCCCTGCAGCCCATGGAGGCCCACAGAGGAGCAGAGATTCACCTGCAGCCCATGGAGGACCCCACGCCAGGGCAGGTGGATGCATGAAGGAGGCTGTGGCCTCTGGAGGGCCCGCTGGGGCAGCTGTTCTGGAGGGACTGCACCCTGTGGAAAAACGACCCATGCCAGAGCAGTTTCATGAAGGACTGCAGCCCATGGGAGGGATCCTACGGTGGAGCAGGGGAGGAATGTGAGGAGTTCTTCCCCAGAGGAGGAAGGAGCAGCATAAAGCGACAAGTGATGCACTGACTGTAACCCCCATTCGCTCTTCCCCTCTATGCTGCTCGGCTCTGTTTTGCCCGTAACTGTAACTTTAAGAATCCTCCCTGTCCTTATCTCAAACCTCTAGCCTTTTTCTTATGTTCTCTCCACTGTTCTGTTGGAGGGTGGGGAGAGTGAGAGACAGACTACGTAGTCTGGTCCCAAGCGGGGCTAAACTACAATAAGCTAAGAGATAACTTTCTCCAATAAAGCAGGTCATGCACAAGGCTGAATATCTAGACTATAATATAAAAAGGCTAATTTTTCCTTGATTTTTGTCCAGGGTGGTCCAAGATATATCAACTGGAGTTGTATAAAAAAGGGCTATGGAATAACTAAAATTGGGTTATATTGTAGAATATTGCATGCAATAAAGTGAGACAGTTTTAAATATATTTATTAATGCATCTTTGTTAGTAAGTTTGGGGCAGGGAAGTGTATCTGGTTCTTTTTTCCAGAAGATCTTAGAATCATAAAATAGTTTGAGTTGGAAGGGACCTTTAAAGGTCATCTAGTCCAACTGCCCTGCAAAGAACAGGGACATCTTCAACTAGATCAGGTTGCTCAGAGCCCAGTCCAACCACCTCTCTGGGCAACCTGTTCCAGTGTTCCACCACCCTATTGGAAAAAAAAAAATCCTTATATCTGGTTTGAATCTACCTCCCTATATTTTAAAACCATTACCCCTTGTCCTATCACAACAGGCCCTGCTGAAGAGTTTCTCCTCATCTTTCCTGTAGGCCCCCTTTAGGTATTGGAAGGCCGCTATAAGGGCTCCCCAGAGCCTTCTGTTCTCCAAGCTGAACAGCCCCAACACTCATCCTATCCTCATAGGAGAGGTGCTCCAGCCCTCTTATCATCTTTGTGGCCTTCCTCTGGACCCTAGTCTATTATCTCAGTGTTTGCAGGTATTCCTAGTAGAAAGAAGAGGGAAGCAGAAAAAAAGAGAAAAAGTTAAACTTATCTAATAGACTATTTTAAAGCTGACAGCTTAATGTATCCAGATTCTTCCCAAAGTTGTGCTTTTTACTATTGTATTATATTATTTGCAACATTTAAAATTGTAATATTACTCTTAAAATCCGTTGGCTTTGACATAGTCAAAAGAAAAGCTTGCTTTGCTGTTTCTTTACAGTCTTTTATATTTGTAGCATCAAATCGGGGATCAATGAGCTGACATTTATTTCCTCTCGCATTGCAGCTAAGGACATCTAAAAGGGTATCCACCTTCAGACTAAGTCATCAGGATCTTTTCAGTGACCCACTGTTCTGCCCCTCCCCAGACATTCAAGTAAAGAAAAAGGTTGGGTTATTCAACCTGGTCTAAACATCACTAATGAGAGCTATTTGCATAGCCAGACTGAGAGGCATCCCAGAGGAGGAGGCAACCAAGATTGTAACGCTCCCTGTAGTGCATTCTGGTTCAATATGTGCACTCCAGGCGAGTGGGAACGTGAGATGTTGTGCTTCATGTGCACTGTGTCTGTCCCTGAGACAGAAGTGCTGGTGGAAGCTGAGACACTTGGAAGCACTTTGTCCCTTTCAGCAGGCTTCGTTGTGCAGAGGTGCTGTAAGTAGCTTGCTGAGACAAATTTTCCTGGTGTGGGCATTAACATTCTCTTCCATTTTAATGCACTTTCTCTCTCTTTTCACAATCAGGCTTTCTGTTCTGCTGATCATCCTGATAATTATTTTCTCTTCCTCTTCCAGTGCAGAATCATTGGTTTTGATAATAAATGATGAAAAATGTATAGCAATTCAGATGAGTTCTCACCAGCAACTTCCACAGCTGCATTACTACTTACATACTGTGCCTGGAGAGCTCTTTAATACTATGTATGTCATGTGATTGAGTCAGCCTTTTTTACTTCGGTATTATGCTGGAGATGATATCATGCTATGCTTGATAGTTAATTAGAGGTCTTTCTCCTGTTCAAAAGAAAGATAGAGTAGGCATGTACAAGAAATAATCCAACACAAGAATTGCTTCTTACTATCTTGTGATGGGATTTCTGCCATTTTCAATGTAAAAAGTATTTGACTACTTTTGATAAAGCTGTGAGGATGGATTTTATTTCAGCAGAGCTTAGATTTCTGAGTGTAACCTTTGAGACAATTTATCTCATCTGCTGTTGATCTTCTTTTCCTTATTTCCAAAGGTGTATCTCACTGCTTCGCAAGGGAACTCAGAATAATGTGTGAAGATACAGCAGATATTACATGCGGGCAGATGATTCTACTATAAAACAATTTGAAAGAGTTGAGAACCTAGTTATTTTCAGCCCACTCTACAGATTTAAATAAAGCTTTAGAGTAGTCCACTCTGTAAAGTGGACTATTCTAAGAATCAGAAGCACTGGGAGATGTGAAGCACAGTTCCCTAACATACGATCCAGCTGACAAGTGTTCAAAACACAGAGCAATTATGTATGTATTATAGAAATGTAGTATCGTACATCAAGAAATAGTATTGTTATGTTTGAACAAACAAGTTGCACAGATTGTGTATTTTGTGTCCTGTAGTATTTGGTCTCCATGGAGGAATGATACATAATATAGTATATCCAGCTCAGGAAGGCATACTGTGTTAAACCAAGTTGTTTTTTTTTTTTTATGGTATAGACACATAATTATATCAGGCACAATTTCAGTGTCAAATTTCAGAGTTAGAATTAAGAACATAAATAGAAGTTAGATCCAGTGAAAAATCAACCACCTCCAGAAGGTTTTTCATCCTGTCCAAATGTAGGTGTCTGAAACAGGTGCAATAAATTATCATCTGCCTCTTTCTATTCAGAGCAGATGACTAGTTCAAAGTATGTGCCAGACTGTTGCATAAACAAAGATACACTAAATCAATTTCAGGAAGAGCTTGAGCTTTTGCTATCAGAATTCTTCATGCCTCTAAGCTTCAGCTTCTAGACATGTTCAGAAAGGACTCAGTCTTGACTGTATCTATCTTACACATCAGAATCTTCAAACTAGGCAACCGTTTTCTCATTTCTACTGACGAGGCCATCAGAGAGAAAGTGCCATGTGAAAGGCACTGAAAGACTCATTTGGGATCCTGTTACTGAAACTCTGAAACGCTTATTTACTTGGTATCCTCCCTAAATAGGCATCTCATTTCAATAGGCAGCTCTTTGTAAATCTGACTAAGCTTTCCTTCTTTTTCAAGAAGTTAGGTGGCGTGGTAAGAATAATATAATTGCACCATTTTTCTTTCCAAAAACATCCCCAGACCAGAAAGAATGCCCAGGGAAATTCCCACCATTTGTTAATTCTCACCATCAGCTAAAGAAAGCTTCATGCATAACGGATTAGGAAACCTAGAAGCACCAATGAGTAAGAGAAATCCTCTGTGAAACTTGTCTATTACCTCTCAGGCTATAAAAGAGTGTGAAAAAAAAAAATGCCTGGAAGGTTTTTTTCACTTGCTCAGTTCTTAAGAGGGCAGGACTCTGAAGGGCATGAAAAGATTCATCTTATTGTAGACACTGTGCTATAACTTTGTCTGCCTTGTAAGACTTCAAAGATTACTACTTCATCTTACATCTATGCATACAAAGACACTACAATACAGATAAATGCATCTAAGCTACCTACCCTAGAGTGTCTTTATGGGAACTGAAATGAATGGATACAATTCCTTTCTCTCATTTTAAATATAAACTCTGAGGTGAGATAAATGACACCTTTACAGTGTCTATGTCTCTCTATTGTCTGTAAAGGGAGCTTGTATCACTATACACATCTGCATGTTATTTGATGAATCCCATAACCACCATTGGAAGCTAATTTTTTAAATTTTTTTAGTACCCGAAGACTCTAATCTGGCATTTTGTCCTTGCACTAATCTGCTTTGAAGGGCCACGGACATCCCTTGCACAAAAGCATTTGTTAGAAGTGCTATTACAAACATCATTTTAGTACTAAGAAATTGAGTTGATGGTTTGTTACAAGGCATAGGTAGTCCACTATATGAGCTGTACCCTTTGATAATAGTATACTAAGGAAAACTTGGCATTGCTGATTCAGATATAATGGCTGTGAAGTTGTATCAAACCATTTTTGAGTGCTGTGAAAGGTGTAATCTTCAAGATGAAACAAAACTATAGCATTGATTGCACACAAATACTAAAAGTCGAGTCACGTTCATAGTCTAGTCATCTAGATAAGTCATGACAGCCTGTGTCAGTCCTGCTAACAAACTGACAGAAGGTAACTTGCCGTAAACAGTGTCATTCATAGAAATGCTAGTTGTAAGGGATTGCTGCAGGTCATGCGGTTCAGCTCCCACTTGAAGCAGGACCATTGCAAACAATAGATCAGATCACCTGTGTTTTTATCCAACTGAGCCATAAATACCACTAAAGATGGAGGGGTTTCTTCAGTTGTTCTAGCAAACCTGCTGCAATGCTGCATTACCCTCCTAATGATGAATACATTCCTAAATGTCTGATCTGAACCATCGAAACCACAATTTGTTCTCATTCACCTTGGTCTTACCATCATTTATTTACTGAGCAGAGATTGAGTCTTTTATCTGTAATTGCCCTTCAGGTAACTGCAGCTCACCTTTCGAACCTCACTTAGGCTGTGAGCTCACCCTTTAGTCTTTTTGTTGTTGAACAGAACAAGCCCAGCTCTGTCTACAGCTGTTTTTATTTTCAAGAGTGTGAATAATGGTCCAAAAGATGGTGATTAATGAAATCATAAGGCTGGAAGTGACCTCATTTAGCTTGTCCATTCTGGCCCAAGTAAGATCAATTGCATCTATACCATTCTTGACAGATTATTTCTCAAATCTAAACATTTCCAATGATGGAGCTCTTTAGCTTCTCTGGCTTGGAGACAAAATGAACCTTCTAGTAGAATTTGTTAAAGAGCGCCAAATTCAGTTTCTGGGCCCAGGGGATTTTCTACTGTCACAGCCCCATAGTTGCAAGGCTGCTGCATTTCCATGCTGTGAGATCCAGCTAGCAGCAAGGATAAACCCATTCTCTCCATAGACATACACCCTACAAACCACAGACACAGCAGTCGACAAGCGCAGCACACAGAGCAGTATCTATGCTGCCACCCACACAACCATGAATACACACACATGCACACATGGACTCTCTCTCCTGTAGCTGGTCTTGCACATTCAGTCTACCCAGTTGCTGGCTCTCAAGATCCTGGTCTTCTTTAGCTGCTGTGACCCTGAGTTGAGGCCCCTCAGGCATCAATCTCCTGCTCTAGGAGGTGGTCACATAGACCACTTCTCCTAATACTCAGCCTTTTTGGCTTTAAGTTCTGTAGTGTATATACACAGAGTCTCAGAAGGGAAATGCACTCACCTCAAAGACAGTTAGAAAAAGGACTTAATAAGAATATAGAATAAGAATATAGGATAGACTGCAGTGATCAGGTGCAAGGCTTTCCCAGATGAGTGTACTGTTTACAGGAAATTATTACCCCCTTTTATTACCTTTTTTCTTCTATTTTTCCCATGCTGGTGTCTTACTGACCCACCCTGAGACCTCACTTTCCCACTTTTTGTCCTTCTCCTAAACATGTTTCACATGTTCCCAAAATTCCCTTAAAACAATCCATAATAAGTTTTACACAATCTGCACATTCTGTTCTCAATGCATTCCAAGATAAGTCCTACATCCCTTTAGGCAATGACTCTTTTAGTTTTGATACCTTCCAGAGGGAGATTCTTTTCTTGACTCGTCTTAGTGGGTATCACAGCAGAGGCAGTAGTCTAATTATTCTCTTCTGATGGTTTTTGGAGCAGCTGATTCAGTGTGATGCTGATTAGGTTACTACAGTTTCTCCACCTGTCATTATCCTTTGATCCTTACCAGGTCTTTGTGTTCACTGTGATTAGCCTTTACTCACATAGCCTAAGAGAATTCACAAACCATGGAGAAGCATGTGAACAACATCATGAGATACATCACAGTGAAGTGCTGTCAGTACAAAAAAAAATGATGATGAATGATGCACTGAAGAGTTTTACAGGCTTGTTTTAGATGCCATGCCGGGAAAAGATTTTCCCCAGTGGTGTTGTTCACAAATTGGAAAACAGAGTGAAATAACATTATGGAGGAAAA
Organism: Tetrax tetrax; assembly: GCA_009806455.1. Lineage (NCBI taxonomy): Eukaryota > Metazoa > Chordata > Aves > Otidiformes > Otididae > Tetrax > Tetrax tetrax. The sequence continues at coordinate 15,843 of WHYT01006668.1, forward strand.
AAAGAGCAAGTAATTTGAACAAAACCCAAATCCAGTAGTCATTTCAGCCACTGTATACCTGAAGAAGCATCGAACATTTTTAGAGAAATATTTCCAAAATTCATGCTAAAGATATTTCCAAAATGTGTCCTAAAATATACAACATTATACAGAAAAAGAAGTGTAAGAATGCACTCAGCTGAATTTACTGGCAGCAGACTAACAAGCTGAAGATGATGAAAACGGTGCTCTATCTTCAGACTTAGATAGCTTTCGCTCCTATGCAAAACTGAACTAGATAACCAAATTATTTAATTGCTCTAATCCTTAGTCTTGCCTTCATTCTACTTTTCTTAATGTGCTTTGTTGTTTTTGTGGTAATCATTTAGATTGGTTGTATTACATGCAAAATTATTATATTGGAACCTCTGAAGGGCGTAGAATCTTGCATTTATACATTTTCTACAGAACATTCACTACATATTTGAGTGCATTTTGGCACTGTTGTAAATAAAACTAAGTGTAAATACCCAGGCACAAATTTACCAGGTTCTTTTCTAAACTAATATTAGAAATAATGCTTTTAAAAGAAAAAAAAAAAGGCATCTGGTTCCTATTGTTCAAAACCATTTTTTTCAATCAGAGCACAGGGAGTACAGAGGAAAATTAGTCAGTGGAGAATATTCTGAAATGGATCTCCATTTAGAGGATTCAGCAATAAACAGAAGGGTTTTTTTTTTTTTTTATTTAGACATGGCAGACTCACTTAACATCTCATTAGCAATAAGCTGTATAAATAGGCATGTTCAGCAAAGAGGGAAAAAAGTCAATAGTCTGCTGGCAGCCACTCAGTATCCCAGCACCAAGCTTTCAACACATACAGACGCTCTAATTAGAAGCTTGTCCATGTGCATGCATCACTCATTAACTGCCTCTTTACTGAAAGGGAATAATGAATTGAGCCCTTTAATCTGACATTAATAAATTGCCACCATTTTGGGAAGTATTTGAATGTAAAATGGTGATGTTCATTATCAAAATTATGTTTGATGAGTTGGGTTTGTTCTGGCTCATTGAGAGGGACAATTTTCGTACTGTTATGGCTCCTTCCAAAACATGAATTCGGATGCTTATGGTTTCCCCCATAGAACTTGAAGTGAGAGTCTGTATCTGTGAAGATCAGCACTGTAAACTACAGATGTGTATATGATGATGTAATGACATATTTCCTGCATCTTCTTGTTACATGTGCAAAAGTAACTGAACATGACTTGAAGATATGCCTTTGGGGAAAAGCCACTCATGTCCCATTTATAACATTTCTTCTGTATCTCCTGAGTCCATCAGCAGGAATTCAGCTCCATATACATGGAAAATATATGAAAAATACTTTGGGCTTAGGCAAAACATCTGTCCCTTGTTCTAAGTTTGTTTCCTCTTTTACTAGGTTTTATTCCAGCTGTATTTCCAGCTGTATTTCATCTTTTGTATGAACCAAATAGACGAACTGGACTATAATGCTTCATACATATTGCAGAAGACATCATTCTCTGGATCTTGAGCCACATGTTGGTCACTGAACAAGGGTCAGCACTGGGCTTTCTGGAGCTACATCATTCCACTAGTAAGGCTGTGCAAAGACTGATAGGTTCATCCTCTGGTACAAAGGCGTTCTAATCCCATTACCGTAGTGGAAGATGTAGAAACCTTTACAACTTTCCATTTGTGAAAAGCTCTCAAAAACTCTCGCAAACTCTTCTTTTTGACTCTAGTTCTGTGGTGGGTATTCCTTAGCCATCCATAACACTACCTTTATGTGTGGGTTCACATGGCCGATTAGCAGCTTTTCTAATAGAGGATAAAAACTGATAAAGAGCAAGTTAATAAAGTAGAATTGTTGTGGTATACAGAAAAGAGTGGATAACCCTCCAGGCCAGGAAGTATAAAGACAAATTCTATATTGCCCAAGTTAGAAGTGAGTAAACTGTATTCATTTGTGACTATTACACAGCTGTAAAAATGTACTTCTCAAAACTATACAATAGCAACTACGACTTTTTGCCAAAGTAGATCTACTCAACAGGCAAAGTCAACAGTATTATGGAGAAATATGTCATCTTTCAATATCCAAAAGTCATATAGAAAATTCCATACTGCCATGTTACTACTATCTAGCAAAATAAATTTAACAAAGTCTTGGAGAAATATTGTTGGAATAAAATGGGAGAAAACTGCTTATTTACCTTTTCTGATATTTCCTCAGTAGACCACCAATTCATTAAAATGGATTAAATAGCACATTCAAATATGATTATTGGAAACCACATTTCTAATACTGTGAACAAAACAGGCTTTTACCAATTCATCTTATACAATTCTTTCTAATTTCTGGACGTCTTTTCCAAAGAAAAAGCGTTATAGTAATTGTCTCTATATTTTTCTTTACAACATTTACAGTCTCTGTGACAAATTTAATAACTGTGTATAACATTGTATTCTATATGAAGACTTGTTTTCCTTCTTTTTCTCCATGTAACAGTGTTTATTATATATTAGGGATATCAAAGAGCTGTTTCCCTGTATCAGTTTATGTCATACTAAGTATATTCCTGTCTCTATAACAGCAAAGTGGACAATTTTGCTAGGCCAAACATTTCTCACATAAATTTATTTTGTATACATTCACTGTAGATAATTTTTTTACAGAAATAATGCCTCTGTAGAAATAAGGATAGGAGTTTTTTATGGATCAAGCATATGGATAGAAAAGAAACGGTATATACCTTTTACACTATTTTCTCCAGTTGTTGTGAAACTATTGGATGGTCAATGGATATTTAATTACATAAAATAGAATTTGTGTAATTGTCTGACCCAGAAGACAGGCTTTGAACTATGAATTGGGGAAGAAGTGAGTCTGTCACATTTTTCTTGCCAGCTTACATTACCTCTAGTTTTTGCTCAGTCTGACTTTGATATATAGACTAGAAGCTTCTTGTAGCAAGACAGTGTGTAAAACAATGAACCTCACATTCTGTGGAGCTTCGGTCACATTAATCTTAATGCAAACATTAAATATGTTTAGCTTATAAGAAAGATAAATAATTTACAGAAGATATTCAGGGAAGCTACTTAAGATCTTTTAATTCATCAGGCAATTCAGCTGACATCCCTTATCAGGAATATTTTGTCCTTGCCTTTTCAAGGTGGAAGAGAAGGAAAGACCTAAATTCACAATAAGTCAATATTCTTAATTAAAATCTATTTCACTAATAGTCTGTCTAATCCTTGGCAGTGCTTTATCTCACTAAAGACTCCAGCAGACATGTGACAAAGGATTAAAATCAGACAGCTGAAGCAGCTACAGCCACCAGTCAGTCTCCCACCTTACCCTTCTCATAAATGCTGCTACTCTGAGAAGAATGCCTGATGTCTTGGGAAGAAAGTTTCTAACCCAGAATGTTAAAGAAGAAATAAGTTTCTAATCTAACATACTAAATTGAACTAATCTTATTTTCTGCTTATGAGAGTGTAAACTGTAACAATACAAGACCTGCTACACAAATAACTTGGGCATCTGTATCTTTGGGCAATAACATCTGTAAGTGAATGACAGAGATGGCTAGGATGTTAAAAAAATTAGCTACCTGATTTCCATCTGCTGCCATATGCTTTTAGAACACTGAATGAAACACAATGCTTGTGAAGTATTTTTTTTTTTTTAGAGGCCCACTCAGAAAAGTATCTTTTTTTTTATTGTGCATGTTCTGTCATTAGACCTCTTGTTAAGGAATCCTGTATTGCCAATTCTGACTACCTAATCCTAACTACATGTATTTCAGAAATATATTCATTAATTTTCTCCCAAGATCCCATGAAAATGTAAAGATTCTGCACAGATGTTGATATAATTCCAGTTATAAAAAGCAATGGCTTCTTCAAGGCCTTAGCTTGTAATGAGCTGATGTCTGTCTTTTCTTCATTGGCTTTCAGATCCAAATCCCAGCAAATTTTTCTTTTGTATCAGAAAGAAGTTGGGTTAGATGAATATGGATATCTCCTGTGTTGATGACTAGATTTTTTTTCAGATGAATCATAGTGATGTTTCTGTTTAATGCATGTAAAATTTCTAATGTAGCCCATCAAAATGTCTCTGCTGGAGAACTCGTATTTTCTACCTGGACACTAGGATCCATTACAGTAACTTCAGCAAACTAAAAGTTAGAAAACTGGTCTATGCTAGCGGTCTGGGATCTCTTCAAAGAAAACGAAGAAAGACAAAAAGCTGGAGAACTACTCATCCTACTTATCTTAAATACCTGGTTATGATGGAATGAATTTGCTTTTCAAAGTGTCATTAGTTATCTTTTGGATGCTTCTTTCTTCTATTCCTTTGCAGCTCTAGTAATTCCAGTGCAGTCTGTTCCTACTTAATGGTCTTAAACAGTGCAGAATAATAGAAAGTATACTTACAAACCAGTTAATACATCTCCAAAGTAAAATTTTCAAATATTTAAATATTTTTAAAGTTTTTTGCACATATATATGTGTATCATTTAGTTGGAAAATATGTTTTATACTGTCTTTGGCATTACTTAGCAGATCTTGTGCATACAGATTGTTTTTGGGATTGCTCATATAAATAATGACTATATGTTTACAAGAAGGGTTTACAGCATCTTTGTGTATTTCTCACACTTTAATTGATAGCTAATCTGGTTTTAGAAACAACAGTAATAAAACAATAACTTGAAGTCAAATGTATTTTCTTTTTCCCTGAATATAACTAGTTGCCATCAAGCCAAACTGGGTACATAATGTATAAACATGATGTATGGCTATGTGAACTTCTTAAACCAAATTAATTCATAGGAAGTAATACTAACCTTAAAATCATCTTGCTCAATGTCAGGAAGCTTGAGTAATCCCATAAAAAACTTCCTGTGATTTATAGAAAGAAAATAGACTGCAGACTCAATGCTTTTATCTCTTCAGACAGTAGTTATTACAAACATATTTTGTATTGCTCAAGTTATTTCAAAGAAACTTCTAAACCACATACTGCAGAAAACAATCTTTCAATGGCAAAAAAAAATATGCTGCTTTGTGGCTTATTTAACTTTCTCATTAGACATCTATGAAAATATTTCTAACAGTTTTGAGAATGTCCTGATATGGGCAGCTGTTGTCCCCACACTGCCCTCTGAAAAATTCTTAGAATTTGCATATTTAAAATGCACATGTTTTCCTTCAATCTGTTTCTTTATTAAAAATAAAGTAACACAATAATAAAGATAGACATTTATTTCAGGTGTTATTATGTTTCTGTGTTCCCATATAATTTTCTGCAAGTTTATACTGAAGTTTTTGTGTTCCCACGATCTTTGACAGTTATCCTCAGAAAGCCTTGATAAAGTAACGAAATACAAACATACTTGTTTTACTAAGATGTAAAGAAAAAGTTACTTTCTCAAGCTATATGGGAAGTTTTTGATAGAAAACTAATTAAGCACATATCATTTGCCTTTGTGATAACCATAGTGTAATAATGTGTTTAAATCTTTATCTTCAGTTTTTCTTGTAAAATTTTCAGTTCTTTTCAAACTGTTTCTGTATGCATGCTATTAAGAACACAATCCTTAAAGATTAAGAATTTGTATTTCACTGGTGCTATCTGCCATGTGGTTCTCATTGTAAATTATGCTCTGGAAACTGAAGAAGAAACAAAAACTATGAGTAAAAGTAAAATTTTAGAAGTAGTCATCATCTTACAAGATGTTCTTAGTGTCCCAAACATGTATCTGCTACAAGAAAAGGGAGAGCCCAGGCCTTTGTATACTACAAACTCAGTTCACTAAAAAGGAGATGGATGAAAAGCAGTTCCAGGAAGGATGTGTTTGTATTTTCTGGAAAAAAAAAAAAAAAAAAAAAAAAAAAAAAAAAAAAAATTGGTAAAAGTTTATTTGGAGCAACAGACTGCCTGAACGGCACAGAGACAAATATTGGAGCCCATGCTGAACAGTGAGGAATTAGGCAGTGAATGAGGAAATCTAGAATACTGCTAAACACTTATCCATTTTCTTTTCCCAAAACCAATGACAGGATTCAAATACAGTAGAGAAACAGTGATCACATTGAAAAATAAATGGGTGACAAAATGTGGTATCTTTGGTGCAAAGAAAATGCAAAGAACTAAAGAATAGTGAAAAGTATGATCAAATGAGGAACTTTAATTGTCTGCATCTAAGCAGCTTGCACAGATTCAATTTATGGCCAGTGAAGGAAAACAAAAAAAAGGTACTTTTAGGGGAAGTATATCTCATCCTCAAATATACATGGAAAATATATCAAGTGAACTGTTGTTGAGATGCTCCATTTAATGTATGTTTCTATAAAGAGAGCCTAACTTAACTATGATGTGTACTGGAAAGTGGGAGTCAGCTGCAGGTTAAGAAGCTCGGATTTGTATATCTGCACAGAGGTGTGCTATGTGTCTCTCACTCTCAGCGATTAAGATCTCATTAGTACAGTGAATGGAGCTTGGAAAAGAATTCATCTTATTATAAAGCAGACTATGACAGAGTAATTAATTTATTTAAAAGGAAGTATTTAGTGCTTCTTGAGATTCTATCAGTTTTCCAGGATATTCACATAGGGCTTGCAGATGTAACAAAGAAATCACAGGAGACATCTCTAGGAACGTCAGTCAGAGACAACATTGGGTGTCCAAGACCAATGAAATTATATTAAATACTTACGTTTAGGAAATAGAATCACGTCTCTAATTGAGAACAGCTGGTTGTCTATTCTAGGACATGACTGACTTTTGATTCAAAGTTTAATTCAGTTGTCAATCCAAAGGCATAAAATGGCATTTGAAATGTCCTACAGCTCCTGGCTTCTGTTTTCCTTTCCAGCAAGTCATCCACATCTCGTAGGTCTTGAGCTGCATCTATCAGTCCTGTGTAGACTCACATGCACTTCACACTGATATAGATGCTTACATACAAACTTCTCTGTTTGGGTGCCTTTGTCTTGAACTGAATTCCATCAGAAATATCTAAAGTTTGGTGAGATGATCTACACTGTCCTTCCTTCTTTGTTGCCCTCAGTTCTGAAGTATCAAATTGTCTGAACACATCTAGATGAAACATCTGAGCTATCTCAATGTAATTAACTTTAAAGAACTACAGAGATTAACATCTTGATTTCAGACAAGAGTATATAGGGATACTGAATACAGAGGAGTTTTTAAAATTTGTTTAAATAGACATAATTTCAATAATTGATCACTTGCCTTTCCCCTAATTCCTCTTTCAAATGTATTTTGTTAAGATGAACTTGCTTTTCTTTTTTTTTCTTAGAAAAAGAATTCAAGACTTACTATGGTTTATAGGTTATAAAACTGACCTATGTTCTCTTCTTTTTTTTTAATAGGTTATGTAACACATTTCAAAGATATATCTTAAATATTTAGGTGTACATTTTTAGACCTTCATTTGATTTTAATGCAAATTTATAGTCCAGTTAAAGGAAGATTAATTCCATTTCAGCTCATGAAAATCTGCAAATATATGTCTAATTTGAATCATGCTTTTAAATCTGGTTATTTTTAATAGCCTTTATGCATACTTATGTGCTTCTGGATATAATTTCAGAGTGTAATTTCTACTGAACACACAAAAATAATCTCGTAATGTCTTTCCTCTTCCAAGTTTACATACTCTTGTGTTAGCATTTTCATTGAAAAAAAAAAAATGTATGCAGATGACTATTTTTATTGGTTTGGTATGAATTACTTCAGGCTTAAAACTAAATTGCAGGTGCAGATTCAAAGTAAGTAGTAAGTGATTGGTACAGATCTGAAGCCACAACTGGAAACTATTGAATAAATATGAGTTCTGAATTGTACTAAGAATTGAGAGTGTGAGAACATAAAGAGTGCTGGCGAACTGCATCCTCACACTGCTCATGCTCCCAGTACTATTGCAGGAAGCCATCTGATGCACACTGCTGCTTTCAGTAGTACCATCCTCTGGCTAGCTGAGTCAGTGTTAAATCAGTTTTACGGTGGAAGAGCTGTGAAAAGCTGCCACAGTATAATCCAAAATCCTGTTGTAAACCTTAGCATTTTTTTTTTAATAAAAAAAAAAAGGAATGTAAAAATCCATGTGGTCTTAATTGTGTTTGACAAAACATGATGCCTAAACCATGCATTTATTGTTATTAGAGTTCATGTTATACTTACTTAAAAATAGTTTCATGATTCATTCAAAACATCCCTGATGTCATATCTATTTACCTAGAAAATAGTGGACATTTGGCCTTCATCTTCACCTATCATTTTCTGATGTATATGTCAATATACGTTATTTTCCCCAAGTTTACCTTCAGGAGAACCTGTAAATGTAAAGCAGATCCTCAATTCCCTGTGCACTGTTTATAAAATAAATCCTCTCCTTTGTCCTGTAGGTCTGGCAATTTTTGTTCACTGCTTATTCAGTTTTTAGGTTGCCTTTGCAATCTAGTCAGAAATGAATTTACTTACAGCTTCATTTCCAAAAGAAGAAATCAGATAGCAAATATATTATGAGTGTTTTTTCAACTCTTTAGTACAATACAGCTGTGTACTTGGAAATAACTGTGAAAATGTGAGCTTTGTCTCTTTTGTTGTTTGACATTTAAATTTTAGTCATCCCAGTCTGCACATAATCACCTTAGACTCACTTTAAAATCAATAAGGGAATAAAGGCAGCTCAAAAGGTGTTTTGTCTGACCTTGTCCAAATCTTTATTTCAGAGGGATATAAATCTGCCTTTGGAAGTGCCAATTTCTCTCAATTACCCATAAAAAGAATTAGTGTGATTAGCTCACAGGCATATGTCTACTTTCAGTCATGCCAATCCCAATCTAGCTGTTTAGTGCAATTAATTTTTTTATTCATCCTTTTCCCTTTAGTTAAAATTAAATAAAAAAAAAAATCCTTCAAAAAGACTTCCATAGACATAGGGAATAGCATATTAAAAAATTACAAAGGACTCTACCTGTCTTATCAGGCATATCATTTAACCCATACGCACTTAGTCTCACATTGTGTGAAAAGGAATATCATATTTGTATAGTAAATAAACATCCTTAATTTTTAGTAAGTTTGTATCAGAATAAATGAATAATGTGCATTCTTTCCTTTTACTAAGTAAGAAGAACTATGCAGCTCTTTCATAACTCTTTTATTGATGTTTAGGTTGCCTGTTGCTTTACTGCATGCTCCTTCTTATAGAGCTCATATACTTCAGTTTTCTCTTTTTGTTATTTATGAAAAAAGTGTGTTTCATTTACACATTCTATATATATTCCGCATTCCTTTCACACATTTACATGTTTTATATATTTTTGGAATGCTAGTAGTACATTAACATCTGCCTTCAACAGGAATGGAGTAACACGTTCAAGGTAGGATGGTACCCATACATTGAATATATCTCCACTTCACAGTAAGGAAGACAAAGCCTTAACTGTAGTTGTAGATCTTCTAGAATTACATGTAAATCAAGTTCTTATGTCCGAGCTGCCTTTCCAGGAAGAAAAAGAGAATCATGGGGGACAGACAAGAACATGCAAATATTCCAAGCTGCAAAGAAATTGTACCCTTGGAGTTGCGGCAAATGGCCCATAATGGAAGATCCTAGACTGATGCGACACGCAAGTTCGCATGTCACTCCTGCGAGCCTCGGGGATTCGGCAGCAGCAGTCACTGCAGGCAGAGAGTAAGGAGGCAGCCTCCATGTCCCATTGCTGCTTCTCTGAGCCATTCATCCCTCAAGTAATTTAATAACTGTTACATTAAGAAAAAGTGGATGCCCATGATTCTTGGCTGTAAGGTATAGCACACAAAGCTTCAAACATGACTCATAATGATTTTTTAGTCTCTGTGCAACACTATAATCTCACACACATGCTTTTATTTTTTTTATACAAGAAAAGCCAAAGAGGGAAAAAGTGCTTGTTATAAGACTGGCACAGCAGATATTTTTTATGAAACTTGTATTTTATCTGGCATGGATTACATCTTTAAAATGAAAATGTCACAGGCACCAACCATTCTGAAACATTATTAAAAATCTCTGGGTTTGTTCTCAGTTTTGCCTCTGAGGTTTCAGTTGAGCTTTGAAACTTTAGCTGCTCAGAGATACCTTTTTCAGGACATTCTGATTGTCAAAGGAATACATGGAAGATTTAATTTGATTTATCATATCTTTTTATAACTGTTCATTTTGTAGAGTTTTATTATAAATCACCTCTAAAAGCACTGCATAGGCATACTGCAATCAAAATTTTCCGAACTTTTATCCATTTAAAATCAAAACATTTATTTTTACTCCAAGTTATCTAAGAAGCCTTATCAGCTTTGCTGGTGAAGCAGCGCAAAATATTTATCTCCTGTCATTATGATGAAGAAAGGAACCCTCTACTTTTAAATATGAGCAGATTCATTCCTTCCTTCTCCCATTAATTAATATACATATTATTACTATAAATAAGAAATCACAGGAAGTCTAAATGGACAAAAGAGTGTTATTTTGCTTCTTCCCATCCTTAATACATTCACAGAACAGCTGTAAAAGGTAAGAAGTTCCCTTTGGGAATTTAATATTAGAATTTTTTTAAGAAATTTTTGGCTCTATGAATGATAGTTTCGAGATATTGTTTCTTCTGCATTATGTGCAATGCTATAGCTTTATGAATACTAACCTTTCTTCATTTATTTCTTGAGCTGGGTGACCTCAGCATTACAGATGTTCATTAGTACCATTTTGAAACACAGCCGAAGTGAAGCTCTAGATAGGAAAAGAGCTGATGAAGAATTAATTTTTTTTTTTTTTAATCTTAAACTTGATTTTCAAGTAAGAAAATAGGAGAAATAAGGGTTTTTCTTGCTATAGGAAGACTTTGTGTAGTCCAGTAAAGACCAGCAACCTGCGAAGTGTCAAGTCTTGCCTTTCTAAAGAGGGTGGCTGCATCCAAACTGAATACTAATGGGGGAGTGCTACTTGGACTGGCCACGTGCCTGCCAGAGACCAGTATCACAATTTAATTGCCCATGTGATGTAATTCCAGTGCTTGGAGATCTGCCCTGGCACTGTGTAGTTTCCTAATACATGTGTAGCCAAAAAGTCTCTCTGCACTTCCACAAGAGGAGCAATGGTTTGTATCTGTCAGAGAAATTCCTTCCGAAAACCAGTCACCTAGTCTCTTGCAGTGACAATTTGCAGGTTGGCGGGAAAAATTATCTAGACTTTGGGTTTCAAAAATATATCTCAGAGTATGTGATTCAGAGACGCCATCGCTATTTGATTCAGTGCATCTTCATCCCAATTATGCCTCTTCCAACTGTATTTGCCTGCTCCCCGAAACAACTAGACAGGCTTAATCATAACTCATTACACTTGGGGCTAGAGGTTGGGGCTGTGTTCTGGTTTGGGGTTTTTTTCTTTTCTTTATCTATTTTATGAAACTAAGCATCCTATGTCTTCTTAGAGATCTGAAACTCTCTCTCTCTCTCTCTCTCAAATTCCATTAATCTTGGGACTTATAAAGGGTACTAGACAGTTCTGATGCATACTCTCATCGTTGGATATGTGTCGACCCCCCCACCTAGACCCAGTTTTCTGTACCTCTACTGCAGGGACAATTCTGTTGCTCCATTAGTAGCTGTTAAACTGTCATATATTACAAGCCTGGCACAATACATTAAGGGAAATTGGGGCCAATTATGTTCTTGCCCTGGGTTTGGAACTGCAGTAACTTGGGTGCTGTCTAGTGAGCAATGGGGTTCTTCCTGCAGTGGTACAGGTCAGACAGATGTGGGCAAGACTGGTTATCCCTTCCCATGCATTTAAGTCTAGTAACATCATTGTATGGTAACTCCTACCTTCAGGGGGAAAATAAAGAATGAATCCCTTGTAAGTAGGAATGCTTAAAAGTGGTGCGTCATAGTATGTGAAAATGTCAGCCTGAAACCCTTGAGATTGAGAATAACATGATGTTTATAATATGGGCCATTAAACCCATCACAGAAATCCAGCTAGAGGTGATGCAGGGTAATAACCATGCTGTGTGTGTTTCATTGTTGTGACGGACAGGCAAAACACTTCTTAACTGTGGTTCTGTAGCGCTATAGTTAAAAGACTTTTTCTTGCTGCATTTAGGTAAGTAAAAAAGTTTATTCAATACAAAAAATACTAAATATTAAAAATGCTAAAATTAGAGGTCATTCATTAAAGTTTTTTTAAATTGTGTTTTGTTTATTAAAAAAGCAACAAATGTTTGCATTGTTTCCTTGAGTCTTATTTTGAGATCTTTTCCATGTTCTAGTTTCTGTAGTTTCCACATCCACAATTATATTGTTCTTGAAGATTGTCTATGGAATTGATTGGAAAAAAAATGGCAAAAGCTGTTTGCTTTGGCTTTGACATTACACACATCTATATTGAATGATGTAGTACAATGTACTCTTCAGTAGCTCCACATAAGCATTTAAGACTAGACTGAACAGACTTATAGAAAAACTGTGGTAGACAACAATGCACTTCTTCCTTGAAATGGCTTTTCCATTCTTTAGTTTATTTAACTCAGGCTGTGTATCTCAAATGCATAGTTACCTGGTTAAGGTTTACAAAGTCAAAATACTGGATGCATTTTCAGTGCTTAAATGGGACTGAAAGCTATGAATTTCTTAAGAAAGCTCCTTCTGAGACAAATCTTTTTGACACAAGCTTCAAGATGGTACGAAATACAGATACAAACACATTATATATGATATCTATAACAAACCAGTAATTTACTGAGAATTACAAGATGATAAAAATTTTCACACAGTTAATTAAATTTCTAGTAAGTAATTTATAAATTAAGATATGCCTAAAATGCTTAGCTAAGTTTAAAATATTTCATAATGGCAGATCTGTTGTCCAGAAAGGGAGGAGTTAGGTGAAATTTTATTTAAATTATCTACTAAGACAGCAGTAGACTATACTGACAGCTCTTTAAACCTGACATATTTAAACAGCATTTCATTTGCATTCTCATAAACAATCAGTGTCATTCAAAACTAGAGTATAGCCAGTCTCCTTAAACTGAAAGGAAAAAGAGAGAGTTGAGGCAAAAGTCCTGGAAAACTTTCAGAAATTTCATTTGTACTCAATAATGGCTTGTTAACCTCCAGGTTTATTTGGAGACCTTCTGAACAACAATACTCTGGAAATGAAAAACTGTTGAGTTGGAACTTGGCTTTGATCTGATAAAGCTTCTTGTTTTCATTGTAAGCCTATCTCACTTTTAAAGTGGATTCAGAGGTTAGTGACAAACAGATAGTTCTTTTCTTTCAACAGAAATAACAAGTACAAATAAAGTGGTGTGCACGTACAAACTCTTTGGATGACAGTCAGGTTTGGAAATGACAGAAGCTGGGCTATGTTTTCTACCCATAAGAGTCAGTTTGAACAAGTACTATTACCAAGTGTTGGAAAAAGAGGTTTCCTAGCCTTATAAGCGAGTTAGTGGAAACCAGCCATTTGGTGGAAGAAAAGCCAACAATTTAAAGGAATTATATATTATTATCATTTACTGGGTATTCATACAGAAAAATATATGTAATTTTTTTTTTGTGAACTCTGCAGAATTTATTTGAGTTCTTTCATTTACTCAGAGATATGAAAAAAAAGCTAAACTTCACTTTCTAAAAAATCTTGATCAAAGGACGTATAAAGTTGAATTCTTAAGGGATGTTGGTCAATAGCTGCCTGAACATGAGCCAGCAACCTGCCCGTGTGACCAAGAAGGCCAACTGCATCCTGGCTTGTCTCAGAAACAGTGTAGTCAGCAGGATTAGGAAAGTGAACTGCACTCAGCACTACTGTATTTGGTTTTTGGCCGCTCACTACTAAAAAGACATTGAGGTGGTAGAGCACATCCAAAGAACAACAACAAAGCTGATGAAGAGTCTAGAGCACAAGTCTTACGAAGAACAGTTGAGGGAATTGAGGTTGTTTAGCCTGGAGAAAAGGAGGCTGAAGGGAGACCTTATCACTCTCTACATCTACCAGAAAGGAGGTTGTAGTGAGGTGGGTGTCAGTGTCTTCTCCCGATTAATAAGCAATAGTACAAGAGGAAATGTCCTCAAGTAATGGCAGGGGAGGTTTAGACTGGATATTAGGAAAAAATTATTAACAGAAAGGTTTATGCCTGGGCCAGCTTGAATTGACACAAATACTTTCCTGTATTTTAATTAATGTAGATTTAATTAATAAAGCACTTTGTCTAGTATCACTGTTGAGTGGACAAGATGGAGGCCAGAAGACCATTAAAAGAAGATACCTCAGATTTTATACACAAATTACTAACTTTGGATGCATCTCCTTCTCTAGGAATCTATTGAGGTAGATGTGTCTTGCAACTTATTCTTTTTAATGACTTTTTTTTTTGCAAACAATTCTCATTTTTTTTTGGGTGAAATACAATCAAATGTTTTCAGAGGCTAGTAAGTAAAACTTGAGTGAAGTTTCTAAACATGATGGGATATTACAATACAAACTTGGTACATTACGACATTGAAATGCAACTTCAATAAAAAATATTTAAAAGTCCAATTAGGAAATCAGTATGTCCTGTAACTAATATCAGAAAAGTGATGACAAATATGTCTGATTGTTGGTGTCATTGGTGTGGCATATATCAATATATCTTCACTAACAGAGTAAAGATAAATTGTTTTATTATTTACCTACTAAGGCAAGTCAAACCTTCTCGGTTAGCTGTTTTCTATGCCAAACACAGGATGCAAACCATTCAGAAATTCAGTTAATTCAACTGATTTAAGAGAAGCAAGATTTTTAGATCTAAAGTGGTAGAAGATCTCTAAAATTGTGATAATGTTGTAGTATGGAATCTATAGAGTTATAAATACCCCTGAATGAGACTAGTTTGCAGATCATAATTTTCACAGGATAACCAGAAGAAATAAGTTTATAATTTTCATTAAAACTATTAATAGTGACTACAGACAACCCCAGACAAGTAGCTTTATTAAGTGATTGAAAACATTTCAGGAAATCAACACATGATTATTTTGCCATAAAGCCATGAATTATCTTGAAATTTTTTCAGAAATATATGAAAGCTGGCAATGGCTTTTCAAATTGTAAACAGGAGAATATTTTCTTTCATATAGTTGCTACAAAGTAGATGTCTAGACCTGATTCTAAGGTAGTTGGAGTTGTTATTGGAGTTATTGCATTACTTGTAGAAAAAGCACTGTTTAAAACAAGTTAAATGTTGCCAAACAAATTGTTAGCAGGAGGTTTTAAATTAATACATTCAAAAAATGGCGAATGAAAATCTACCAAAGATATTTCTTTAAAAAGTGTGGTGTTGCTCATGATAGAACAACTGGAGTAAAAGTTTATGAACTAGCAAATGGTCTACAGTCTATAAACTGATGCTCTTATATTCCTTTTCAGACTGCAAGAAAAAAAAAAAAAAGTCCAGTAAAATTGATACACAGCACAACAATGCTAAAAGGCAATAGATTATGTAAAATGCACAACAACCCTGTAGAAAGCAATGCCAAAAATGGTGTTCAGGTCAAGACTTTAAGCATGTTCAAAAAAAAGACTAGATGTTTACAGGGAGAAAGAAAACTTCTACTACCTATAATAGAATTAAAAGATGCTACAACTCTCATGCGTCATGACAGGAATTAGCTGATTCAAGACTCTTTGACTAAAACTTCAGTTGCTCTTCAGATGCAGAAATGCTCCTACTGATTCTAAAGAACCAAAGATTTTATATGTTTATATTAAATAACTGGGATCATATTATCTGCTGCTGAAAATCTGTTACCGAGCAATAAAAAAAAAAAAAAAAAGTAATATAGATCAAACTACATAAAGCATTAATATGATCTTTTTACATTCTCCACACATTTAAAATATCCATTCCTTAGACAATACTCAACTTTTACTTTGCTTTGTAAGGAGCACTAACTGACAATGTTTGTATAAGTATTTCTTGGCAATATGAAAACATGCTATTGTGAAAAAAAAGTGTGTTCCTTTTTAAAAGTAAATCTAAGCATGAGGTAAAAGAATTAGTGAAATGATGCTAAAAAACAAGACATCTGAATGAAAAAGCCCCAGAGAACATAAACTATATCATTGTAATGTCATAGTTAATTCAGAGTCGGTTCTTTGTTATCACCAAAACCTTACTTACTACTTGAGCATTGCAAGGGTTAATAAAATGGCAATAAATACATGTTTCTGAATTAGAACAGATAGGTAATCATCCTCAATGAGGCAAAATTTGGAACACCATTTTCTGACAGCTTTGATGATTGTGTTCTCCTTTCATTCCTGCTAATAAGGTAGCATTGAGACATTTACAAATGTTTGGGAGAGACCTTTGCGGAACAAAGTTTGGAAAGGAAAAAACTATCTACTCCTCCATAGGACCAATCTGACACTAAAAACACATACAGGGGAAGAGGCTTAAATAGGAATCCTCTGATTTTTTCCCTTAAAGACAAATTCTGCTTTGGCTGTAAGGAATCTTCCTGATTAAATTTTCACTGAATCTGATCCACTTTAACAAAATATGTTGGTAGAAGTTAACTGAGAATGTTAGGAGTTAAAGCTGTGTAGTCATCTTTTTCTCTTATTTTTTCTCTTTTTTAATCATCTGTAGTCTTAATGATCCTTGCCACAAATGAAGCTTGAAATAAATATGAACATAAAATATCCAGTTCATGATCTTTGCAAATTGTCACATTGTTGCAAGAATATGTATTAACCATAATCACTGAACCATAAGTTTTGCATGGATTATAAAGTTTCTGTATTTCACAGGAGACATTGCTATTGCTCATTCCAGTTTTATATCAAGGTTTTACATGAGTTCAAGTCCATTGACTTTCCTGGAGTTTTTCCAAGTTTACACCAGTACAAATGAGAGCAAGACTGACAAACAATAATAACTATTATATTTGCAGTTAGGCAAAATATTTTTTTGTCAATAATGTGTTTCAAATAAGTTTTTTTTTTTCTGAAAATTTCTCCACCTTAAGGGAATTTCACACTAGAGAGTAACTTCATTATACATATATATTTTTTTTTTTTTAAATAGCTTAACAATTATCAAAAGAAGGGATATTTAGAGCCTGTATTATTTTTAAGGATGCTATGTAATACTGTTTTAAAAATTTCAAAATAAAATTCTAGGTACTAGATTATATTTTTAATTTTAAAAATATAATTTAGAAATAATTGACATGCAATGCCTGTTCAAGGTAGGCAGTTAACTGTGTCTTGCACCATGTCTCTATGTAACATTTTTAAGTTATTCCTAGTGGATTGTCCATAAGAGAGAAAAAAAAAGGAGGCAGAGTGTTTCAATAAGCAATCCCAACAGCTGGGACTTACAGGTACTAGTTATTCCTTTTACAGTATTTGGATATATTATATATGGGTGAGTATGATTTATTTTTTGTTAGTATTAGATTGATCAATGTCAGGGACATAACTTTAATTTTGAAAAAGTGTAATAATCTTGATGTACTGATTAGATCAAAGTCTTGAATAAAGAAGTTAATAAAGGAGTAATATTTTTTTTGTTTGTTATGAAGTATATCAATGCTTTCTGAATTACTCTAGTGACTCTTTAGGTATGCCTTCTACCTCCACTGACTCTCTCTCAATCTTGCAGGATTTCCAAGTACAAATCAGATGTGGTAAGTTTTATGTTTGTTTTGGAGTAGAGCTGCTGTAGATTATATAACCTATGATTAGAAATAGATAATATCTGAATAGGAATATTTCAGATTCCTCTCATTGTTTGTGAAAGGGATGACTGAGTGCTTGAACAGTTATTTCAGGGTTTTTCTTTGCCCTAATATCTTAGGCTAAGCTACCTGTAGTAACTTATACAATTCTAGGTCAGTGACTCAGGCTATGAATTATATTCCATGTTTTGTGAAATCGTTAAAATGGTGCCTGGTTCAGTTTTGGCTTGAGACATCCAAAATTCATTAACAAAATTCCTCCACACAGCTTTGGAGTTAGCACTGGCCAGATAGGCAGTGTGGATGCAGTCTCCCCGTACTGGAGGATTAGGGGATGTTCTGGACTAGACGTTTGAAAAGATCATGTAGGTGAGTTCAGGAGCAGAGAACCAAACTTTGTGTTATCTTAGAAGCAGATATTTAGGTGCAAGGCCCACACCCTTCTGGAGAAGATCGTAACCCAGATCCCCACCTCAGTAGTGCCATACGCTTCCCAGAGGAAATGTGGTCTCCTACACACTGTATGTTGATTCCTTCTGTTGGGAAAGGCAACAAAAATTTCTATATCCTAGGATTAAAATGGAAAAGTCATATAAATAACAGCAAAATTGCAGAAGCATGGAGGTATGAATCAAGTTCAGTCCAATTACTGAAAAACCATTGCCAATTTCCAAACATCTTTCTGTTGGACTTTTAAAAGCAGTATAATTTTTAATAGCATTACAGTCATTATTTTGATAAATGAATTACATTAGCATTTATAGTCACTCTTAGCTAAACAATTATATGTAATCATTTCAGACTCCCTCATAACTGGCTCTGTTGGCACCTTTTTTGCTTTTCTCAATGAGTCTGTCGCCTGAATGACTATGAAGACTAAACTGCCTGCTTTATTCCCTGCAGGACAAATTTAGGTAGGCAGCATATAATTATGCTAATCCGAATTTGGCCCAGACAGCAGAGCTAACATTAGTTTTCCTGTTGGGATTTTCACTTCTGTAACAGTACAGTAATCTTTCATTAGATAGTCTGGCAATATCTACATTTTCAGCATGGAGCATGGATGTGTACTGAAGCGTAGTACAAGTATTTCATAGGGAAAAATAAGTAAATTAGAAACATCCTTAATAGTCCCAGTGGAATGGATTCCCAGGAGAGGTTCATTCAAATTGTCCATCTAAAAATATCTGTTAAAAATGCAACTACTCAAAATGCTTAGGTACATTATTATACACTATCACACAAATAAAGAATTTACAATTAATAACCAAGTGGTATAATTAAAGAGCTTTAATGGTTCAATTTGCTTTATCCTTCTTTTCTTTCCTCAGTCCTTTAAGAAAGATTGACTAATGACTTTTTCCTCATGTAAAAATTTTCTGTCTGCTACTAAGGGATTACAAGCCTGAATATTTCCATACCTGATTTTCCCTTACTTCCAAGATAGATTGTTCAGCACCATGGACTGCTCTGTTCTTCATTTTCAGGTTCAACTATGAGCTAGCTTTGGCATTTTGGATATGGTACCCTTATGTTTTTGAAGTAATCTGATTTGTAATGGGTTTCAATTAGACCATGGTGTCCACTCTTAAAATTAAACTACCTAAAAATAAAAATGTATACATAAAAATGGTTACTGGATTGGTCCTTCTACATTTCACCTTTCTTCTCCTTGCATTCATAGAATCATAGAATCATAGAAGGGTTAGGGTTGGAAGGGACCTTCAAAGGTCATCTAGTCCAACCCCCCTGCAAGAAGCAGGGACATCCCTGACTAGATCAGGTTGCTCAGAGCCTCATCCAGCCTGGCCTTGAACGTTTCCAGGGATGGGGCATCCACCACCTCTCTGGGCAACCTCTTCCAGTGCTCTACAACTCTCATTGTAATCTAAACCTACCTCCTTCTAATTTAAACCCATTACCCCTTGTCCTATCACAACAGGCCCTACTGAACAGCCTCTCCCCATCTTTCTTGTAGGCCCCCTTGAGGTACTGGAAGACCGCTATCAGGTCTCCCCAGAGCCTCCTCTTCTCCACGGTGAACAGCTCCAACTCTCTCAGCCTGTCCTCGTAGGAGAGGTGCTCCAGCCCTCTCATCATCTTCATGGCCCTCCTCTGGACCCTCTCCAACTGGTCCATGTCCTTCTTATGTTGGGGGCTCCAGAACTGGACACAGTACTCCAGTGGGGTCTCACCAGGGCAGAGTAGAGGGGGAGAATCACCTCCCTCCACCTGCTGGCCACGCTCCTCTTGATGCAGCCCAGGATGCGGTTGGCCTTCTGGGCCGCAAGGGCGCATTGCCGGCTCATGTTGAGCCTCTCGTCCACCAGCACTCCCAAGTCTTTCTCCTCAGGGCTGCTCTTGATCCATTCTCCACCCAGCTGTATTTGTGCCTGGGATTGCCACCACCCAGGTGCAGGACCTTGCACTTGGCCTGGTTGAATTTCATGAGGTTGGCATGGGCTCACTTCTCCAGCCTGTCCAGGTCCCTCTGGATGGCATCCCTCCCTTCCAGCGTGTCGACGGCACCACACAGCTTGGTGTCATCGGCGAACTTGCTGAGGATGCACTCCATCCCACTGTCCGTGTCGCCGACAAAGATGTTGAACAGGGCCGGGCCCAACACGGACCCCTGAGGGACGCCACTGGTGACTGGTCTCCACTTGGACATTGAGCCGTTGACCACCACTCTCTGAGTGCGGCCATCCAGCCAACTCCTTATCCACCGAGTGGTCCATCCATCGAACCCATGC
>WHYT01006930.1:5050-26585 GCA_009806455.1 Tetrax tetrax
CAGTGACGAACGACGCGGACAAATACCGGGCCGGGGACATGACTCCGCGCGCAGCTGCCAGGACCCAAACGCGGAGTGGCCTCGGCCCGGGAGCTGTGCGCATGCGCCGGAGCGGTGCCGCGGCCGCACGGAGTGTCGGCGGCGGCAGGGCGGCCGGGCGGCTCGCCTCTCCGGGCTGAGGCCATGGGCAAGCTGAACGTGGTGATGCTTCGGTATCTCTCCAGGGAGCACTTCAGGGTTCTGACAGCGGTGAGCCGGCGGGGAGGCCTGGTTGGTGGGGACAGGAGAGCGGAGGGAGAGGAGGAGGCCTGCCCAGGCCTGCTGACAGAGTCGGGCCCGGGCGGTTAGCTGCGCGGGGCCGGGCGGGTTCCGTGCTCGGATGAGAGACCAGGATGGTTCTGTGGCAGAGGGCAGCGGAAGAAGAGCTGTAGGGGAAGGGGAACGGCACCTGCTCCTGTTCTCGCTGCCTCCCCTTGGGTCCGGTGTTGGCCTTTCCCAGGGGAAAGCGCCCAGGTCGTGCCGTTCTTGCCGTCAGCCGGCTGCCTCGGAGGGATCGTTAACGGCGGGACGGTCGCTGGGGCGCCCAGGAGGCGGCCACCCTGTGAGGTACTGTGTAACCAGTTTCTCCCCGCGTGCTGATTCCTCTTGGCACCCTGTCTAATGAGAAGCGAGCAAAAGTCTATTGGTGTGCAGCGTGCTGCCATGGCTAGTTGCATGGTAAGTGCAGGCCACACCAGTTGGTCTGTCTGTACTGACAGCAAGAGTATTAGTGGAAAGACAAATTGATCCATGGCTGCGTAAGTATGAGAAGAGTCTAATTTCCAAAATGTGGAACAGCTCCCTCTTCTTCTCCTGAGACTGAAATCTAATCAGCTGTTCATCTTCTGACCAGTATTGTAGAATTTTCAAGGTTGAATTATACAGAGGATATGAGAGGGCCGTGATGCATATTAAAACGTTTGGTTAAATCATTAAAAAAAAGCATCCTTAAAAAGTTATTTTAGTTTATTTAGTAATCTGATATTATTTAGTTGTTGAACACAGAGGCTAACAAATCTGGTTTTGTTTACTCTTTTAGGTGGAAATGGGCATGAAGAACCATGAAATAGTTCCTGCTAGCTTAATTGCTTCAATTGCCAGCCTTAAACATGGTGGCTGTAATAAAATTCTGAGAGAGTTGGCAAAGCACAAACTTCTAGCTTATGAACGAACTAAAAGTGAGTTTGAATTTTGTGTTGGGTTCCCTCCTTTGTTCTGCCTCCAGTGCCTCACAGTGGTACTTGGAGAAGTACCACAGCTTGGCACGGGGAACATCCAGTGCACTTGCTAGCTGGGAATATGGATTTGTGCAGCACCAAATGTAGCAGTCTGCTGAGTTCCTGGTGATGAATAAATTGTAACGATGGGATGCAGAAAAGACATGAACAGTTAATTTTCCTTTTTGCTCAGTCAGCAAAGTAATGAAAAATTAAAAAATCATCAGTTAAGGCAGAATTCGGGAATCAACTCAAACGAGTTACAGTCTTACAGTACAGAGACTGGAGCAGACTGCGTAAGCCTTTATGTTTTACCCCCTCAGAAACAGCTACTAAAGTAGTTTTTATTCCGTGTAATGGGACAAGTAGTAGCTGTGCTTTCCCTGTTTCCTTCAGCCTTTGAGTTTCATCTGGCTTTGCAAACATACTGTAGGAGTCTACAGGAAATTACTGTCCTTTTTGTCTCAGTTTCTTCAGAGCTTTAAGGGTCGCTCTAGATTGTCACAACAATCCCAGATCCCTGCTGTGTTTCCTACATGTATGTCTTCCAAAACGCTTTGGTTTTCTCAAGCTATTTAAAGTACTGCTATTGCCTCTATTAGAGAGAGGCTAATAGCATCTATGTCTTTTGCCCAGTTGTCAGTTTTCATAAAACTTGCAGGAATTTAAATATTGTCATTGTGTCAAATTGGGTTGATATTAGCCAGTGGGTTGAAGGCTGCTTGGGTGTTGTGTACTATAAGCTGAAACAAGCAATGAGACTAAATTGAGACTTATTTTAAATGTAATATATTCATAATGAGGAATGAAATTGTTTTTATTTTATTTTTACGTAGCTGTCCAGGGTTATCGGTTAACTAATGCAGGATATGATTACCTTGCTTTGAAAACTCTGTCTTCCCGACAAGTCATAAATTCTGTTGGAAACCAGATGGGTGTTGGCAAAGAATCAGGTAATTTAAAAAAAACAAACAAACAAACAAACCAAAAACCCAACATTTAAAGTATTTTTTTTTTTTTTTAATGCAAACACAGCTGTAATGTTGCAAATGTTTTGCTAGAAACTAGGTAAGTTTTCCTCTGGATAGTCACATCAGTTAATCTGTCAAACACCAAGATTTATGGATCACTTTTTGGAATGCTGTGTGAGGCTTCTGGCTGCATTTGAATATTTCTTCACAAGAGTGTCGTTCCACTTTGGCCGTTTTGTCTGATTCTTGGTTCATTGCTTAAAAAGGTACTTCGCAAACAGATGCTGTTTATCTCTTGCTTTGTGAAGAGTTTTGAACCATTTTAGCAAAAAGATAATTTCAGCTTTTTCATCTGACTTAAGATAGTAAAGTAAAATAGGCTCAAAACTATTGGAGTACTACCTTGGTTCCTTTTATATTCATGTAGGTTGTAATTTGACACGGCGCATAATTTGTGTAATTGAAGTATGAGGAGGGGATTACTGGGGCAGACGGTAGCAATGAAAGACTGGCTGTTGGTTAACACTGTTTAAATTAAGAGGCTGGTCCCTTGGTTTGTCTGTCCACTCAGTAGGAAGAAGGCAGCTCTTCCAGAGCGCGATTAAGAACAACAGCATGTCCCTTGGTTTCTCTCAAGGATGGCTTCTGTTTGTTCCTTTCTGTGCAGGTAGCTTGGGCATGTGACCTGAATGTAAGAACCCTAAGATCTACTCTGAGAGATGTTTCAGATTACATCAATATTTCTTCTAATGGAATACTATGATCTCTTTAACAATAATTCCTGCTTGTTCAGATCTCTAATGTACAATAGGAAAATTTAGCTGTCTTTATTAGCTGTAGTAGAACTGGCCCTGCCAGAAATACTAATTGTGAGAAGTGAAGTAACAACCTTACCCCTGCACATTTCCATTAGATACTGTCTTGTTAGATACCATTTATTTCTTAGATCCATGCCATTGTGTGCCTTCTAGATATTTATATTGTTGCAAATGAAGACCAGCAACAGTTTGCATTGAAATTGCATAGACTTGGAAGAACTTCCTTTCGCAATCTGAAGAATAAACGCGACTACCACAAGCACAGACATAAAATGTCCTGGCTGTATTTATCCCGGCTAGCAGCAATGAAGGAGTTTGCCTATATGAAGGTAGGTGACCATTCACACAATATCAGCAGTGTTGTAATAGACTGGAAGATACTTTTTTTTTTT
This sequence comes from Tetrax tetrax, assembly GCA_009806455.1. Taxonomy (NCBI): domain Eukaryota; kingdom Metazoa; phylum Chordata; class Aves; order Otidiformes; family Otididae; genus Tetrax; species Tetrax tetrax. The sequence goes on from WHYT01006930.1 coordinate 8,488, forward strand.
TTTTGGTACTAATGTAGTTAAAGTATGTTTCAGAGAATTTTGATTTTTGATGCTATGTTTTATATGCTTTCCAATGACAAAAAGAAGCTTTGCCATGGAAGTCATGTGGAACAGAAGCAGGTGTCATCAGAGAATTTCAGATGAACATTGTTATTTGTGGACAGATAATTTATATATCACCAGTTCTGCTGGTTTTCCTTTCAAATGTATTGCATAAGATTGCAAAAACACCGTTGAAGTGAAGGAAATCTACAGTTACTTGTCAGAATAATTTTTTGAAATTCATTTATTTATTTTTTACTTTACCATGTTTTCAGTCATTGCTGTGCTGTCTTTCAGTGTAGGCTGGTGTTCTAATCTGAAATGGTGCACTTTCTTTACTGTGCAAAAAATTCGTTTCCAGGCATATATTGCTACGCTCAGAGTTCCAGATTTTTTGACATGGTTTAAAAAAATGCCGATGTTACATAGTGATTGGAAGTTGATAGTAGAGAAACTAATTATTTATAAAAAATTAGTTTGCCCTTTGCCTTTTATGCTATTCAACAGTACTATCTGTGTTAAATATTATTTTCTTGTTTCTCTTAAAAAGCTTTGATAGGTTCTACCAGTGGCTTCCACGGAGAAAGAACTATTACTATCATTTAGAACCTCTATATTGGTCCAGTTGATAAAGCATTATGTGATCAGGTCATGCAGGAATGTAATTGTAGGGGTCAGTTTCCCTGAAAAGAGAGTTGCGGAAGGATTAATTGTATGCTGCAAAGTGATTATTGAAGTAACAAAAGCTGTATTGTTGTTGCTTTAACTTAGAACTCTATCTTAGAAAAATTCACAGGTAACCAGAGTTAAAACAGAGTGAACCCATAAAGAAGTTGAGTGGATCAAGTAAATGACTAAATTTGCTTTAGAAAAGGCAAAGAGGAGAGCTTCAAAATATCATGACCTACCTTTGGTTAATCTTTAATGTGGTGTAATGCTGGTTATTAATATTTAAGAATAAACTTTTGTCTTACAGCAACTGAGTATGGATTATCTAGTCAGGCAGAACTGTATTGGCAGCAACTTAGTGTGGAATTTTTTTCTAGTGCCTGACACCCTATTCCCAGTTATCCACTTGGGCTAACTGACCAGATAATATTCTGTCATTTTTCCATTCTGTTGTGTTTTGCTTCCAGATGCACAATAATTAAACTGTAGACAATACAGCCCTGTACTTAGTGTGTAAAATTCCAAGTTTTATTTGCCTTTGCAGTGAAAGTTCAGATGGCTTTATACTGTCTTCCTTCTTAAGCATGTGATTTGATGTTTCCAGTTAGCATTTGAGTAGTGTATGCTGCTTTCACAAATTTATCAGTTGTCCTACATTGGAGTTTTTCATTATATGTAGTGTTTTCCTAACTATTTAATTTTAATTTTCCGATGTGTTGTCTCTCTCCAGGCTTTGCATGACAGAAAATTTCCTGTTCCAAAACCTGTAGACTACAACAGGCATGCAGTTGTTATGGAACTTATTGATGGCTATCCTTTGTAAGTACTGAACCTTGAATTCTCTGTGTTATAGAAACCCTAACAATGTTAGGTTCAGTAAGGTAACGGAGTTAGAGTTTTCCCTTGTCATGCAAGTGAATTCTGACTTCACCATGCTGAATAATGGTCTCTAGCGCACACTTGCTAGTATTCTACTTAATTATGATCTTGCTTCTCTTGTCTCTTTGTTCAGAGAAATTAATTTTTTTAGTCCAAAGAAACTTGTGAAATAGACTAATTTTTTAAGTAAGGAATACATCAGAGAGCAGTGTGACACAGGTTAGTGCTGCAACTGTTTTCTACACAGAAATCACATATTCTGTATGTTACTGGGTCTATACAATATTAAATATTATGTCCTTCACGTTCTGAGCTCCAGGTAGTGATCCTTGCTCTGGTAGTTCAGGTAAGATTGTAACTCACCCTTTTAGAACTTCTGCTCTGTTTACATAGAATACCATGTCTAATCTGGTTTTGGTTCTTCAGGGAAGATTACTTTGCTGGAGCTGTTCAACATCTAGACACATGAACTATCATTGAATTTTGTACGTGATGCTTTATGTTGTTTGCAGAGCAGAATGCAAAAGGCCTATATACTTGATATAATGTGGAATAACCTAGGTGCTTATCCAGAGATTTAACGTGTCCAGATCTAGAACAAACTAGTCCATGCCCTTGTATAGTAATCAACATCTACAGTCTGATTAAAAGGGAGTTAATCCCGAAGTATAACAATTGAAGAGTAACATGATAGAGACTTCACTATATGCTGTCTCCCCATCTTAATTTGTTAAATAATTCCACATCCATCATGTACCTGGAGCACTTCAAGTTCCATGTGGACATCCGCAGTAGAAGTTTACTTTCCTCTCCCTGTTTTGTGATTCTGCCCTGAAAGACATGAGTAATAGATGAGAATTATTTCAAGCGTGTCAATATCAAAGAATCTCCAACTAGTTGGAAGTTGGAAGGGACCTCTGGCAGTCATCTGCTCAAGCAGGGCCACCTGGAGCCTGTTGCTGGTTTTTCTATCGTCCATTGCCTGAGCTAAAAAACTAGTACGGAGTTGGTGACTTATGGTAAACAACTATTAAGCTCTCTTTGACAAGTTCAGGGTTATCCAAAGTTACTGCCAAACTAGACTTAATTTTTCTTAGTCTGCCTACTCTGTTTCACATCTCACAAAATTACAGAATGGTTGAGAATGGAAGGGACCTCCAAAGATCATCTGGCCCAGCCTTCGTGCTGGAGCAGGGCCACCCAGAGTTGGTTGTCCACGACCATGTGCAGATGACTTTTTAATATCTCCAAGGAGGGAGACTCCATAGGTTCTTTGGGCAACCTGTGCCAGTGCTCATTCACCCCCCTTCCAATGGAAAAGTGTTTACTGTGTTCAGACAGATCCTCCTGTGTTTCAGTTTGTGCCCATTGGCTCTTGTCCTGGCACTGGGCACTGAAAACAGCCTGGCACCACCCTCTTTGCACCCCCCCTTCAGATACTTATATACACGTCGATGAGATGCCCCTGAGCCGCCTTCTCTCCAGGCTGGACAGTCCCAGCTTTCTGTCTTTTCACACCGCAGGGATGCTCCAGTCCCTTAATCATCCTTGTGACCCTTTGCTGGACTCTCCAGTGTGTCAATGACTCTCTTCTACTGGGCAGGCCAGAACTGGATATAGTACTCCAGATGTGCCCTCACCAGCGTTGAATAAAGGGGAAGGGCCACCTCCCCTGACCTACTGGCAGTGCTTTGTCTAATGCAGCTGAGGATGCCATTAGCTTTCTTTGCAACAGGGACACATTGCTGGCTCCTGTTCAACTGGTGTCCACCAGGACCCCCAGGTCCTGTTCTGCCAAGCTCCTTGCCAGCTGGGTGAACACCCAGTGTGTACTGGTGCATGAGGTTGTTCTTCCTCAGATGCAGGTCTTTACATTGCCCATTGAGTTTCGTGAGATTTGTGCTGGCCCATTTCTCCAGCCTGTTGAGGTTCTTCTGGATGGCAGCATGACCCTTTGGTGGACCCTTTGGCCACTCCCAGGTTGGTGTTGTCTGCAAACTCTGCCCCATCAGCCAGCTTATTAATGAAGATGTTAAGCAGAACTGGAACCACTTTTAACTGCCCGGGTACACTGCTAGTCACTGATCTCCAACCAGACTTTGTGTCCAGCCATTCAGGCAGTTTTCAATCCACTTCACTGTCTGCGTATCCAGACCATACATCAGCAGCCTTTCTGTGAGAGTATTACGGGAGAGAGTGTCAAAGCCTTACTTGAAATCCAGGTAAATAATATTTTGTCCCCCCATCTAGCAGGCCAGTCATTTCATCTCAGAAGTTTAACAGGTTGGTCAAGCATGACTTCCCCTTGGTTAAGTTGACTGCTCTGGATGATTTTCTTGTCCTTACTGTGCCTGACAGTGGTTTCAAGGATTAGCAGCTCCATCACCTCCCCAGGGCTCAAGGTGAGGCTGACCAGCCTATAGTTCCCCAACTCCTCCTTCTTGCCCTTCTTGAAGATGGGAGTAAAATTTGCCTTTCTCCAGTCTTCAAGTGTTTCTCCCAGTCACCATGATTGAGCAACGACTGTCAAGAGTGACCTTGCAATGACACCTGCCAGCTTCCTCAGCACTCAGACTACATTCCATCAGGGTCCATGGACTTACGTACGTCCAGTTTGATTAAATATTCCCTGAACTGATGCTTTTCCACCAAGGCTACATCTTCCTTGGTCCAGCCTTTCCCCCTCATCCCTGGGATCCGAGATTCCTGTCTAGAAGATACCAGTTAACATGACTTCCGGGTTCAAAGAGCAAGTGGGACATTTTATGATACACACCTGTGGCTATGACAAGTGTTACCAATTAATTTTGGTACAAGTATGAAAGTGTTCAACGGGTTCCTGTTACAGAGCTGCTAGACTTCCATTGTTCTTTCTTTGTGTTGTACAAATGATCCATTCTCATAATACTGTAGTGCTGCAGTTGGACCAGAATCTTTTAACTAACTGTAAATGCTGACCACTCTTTTGACAGTTTATGGTACAATAAGATAGCTGATTTTTTACTTGGTATGTTTCTAAAGAGATTATTTGTATTTTGCTGCTTATGGTACTGTGTTTACTCAGATACACATTCAGGAATGCTTTAAGCTTTTGTTTGTTTTTTCCTAAGTTAGTCTAGAAAATGTGTTTTTGTAAAAGAAGGTGCCATGGGATATTTGAATACAGGAACACCTACTTTCTACTGAGATCATAAAATTACCTAAAACAGGAGAGATACCGAAGTTTGTGGATTCATTATTTAAATAATGCATTATGACAATGGTGCCTAGTGGGACACAATGAGTATAAGTTGGAATGAGACTTAGCCTGGCTATAAGGACAGATTTCCTTCTGCTCAGGATAGTGAGGCACAGGGTGCTTGGAGAGGTTGCAAAGCCTCTCTCCATCTCTGGAATTTTTCAGGCCCCGACTAGACAAAGCCCTGGGGAGTCTGGTCTGATCTCAGAGTTGATTCAGCTTTGAGGAGGGTGTCAGACTAGGGACCTGAGGACCCTTTTAACTTGAATTACCCTGTCGTTCTCTCAGATGTATTTTGTATACTTTGTCTATATTTTTAAGTAAAGTATTTCAAGGTTCAGAATATTTTATTTAACTTCTCAGGTGCCAGGTGCGCCAAGTGGAGGATCCTGCCTCTGTCTACAGTGAATTAATGGATCTGATTGTAAAACTTGCCAATCATGGTTTGATTCATGGTGATTTCAATGAATTTAATCTCATATTGGATAATGATGACCATGTCACTATGATTGATTTCCCTCAGATGATATCAACGTCACATGCAAATGCTGAATGGTAGGTTCAAATTCAAATACGTTTCAAAGTGCTTATGACAGCAAATGGTCTACCATAACTTGGTTTCTAAATACCTATTGTTGTCATACAGCACAAATAACATCCCAAACATAGTTTGATTTATGAGTGAGTAGAAATGTGTCTGGGATAAATATGTAACTAATTGCTTCTCAGAGAGAATTACGTTGTTCAGTTAAGAAATGCTTAGAAATAAACTGCATGGAGTTTGTCTCCCTAGCCTTTTGTCTGGGGATCACTGATAAATAATTTTCAAATAAAATCAGTAAAAGACAGGATATGTAGGGTAAAAGTTTGTAACTGCAGTAGATGTCATTACCTTGATTTTATGTTCCTACGATTCTGTATTTTTATAGGTATTTTGACAGAGATGTTAACTGTGTTAAGGAGTTCTTCAAGAAGCGCTTTAACTATGAGAGTGAGCTCTTCCCAGCATTCAAGGACATCAGGTAGAAACTGCCAAAATAATTTCAGTTCTCCTATTTGTGGTATTTGTGTTGGTTTTGTGAGAAAAATGGGTGCTTGTGAGTGGTGCTTTTAAGAAAAATTAGAAAAATATGCATTTCTCAATTATTTTTTTGTCATTCCTACTGTGTTTTCTTCAACCAAACCAGAGTAGTTTCCAAAAGCTACAGTGTGCTTTAAAATCTGCTGCTGCCTCCTTTCTTTTTTCCTCTTGCAGCTAAGAAAGATCCATCTGAAAGCTTGATCCAAACAGTAAATATCTAGGAGTGTTAACAGTGATGCAGAATCAGTTTCTCCCCCTTCTCAAAGCCTATTTGAGAGCTCTAGTATATTGAGGATTAATTTGGGTTTCAATCTTAATTTGTTTTTAAAATGCTAGTAAGTATGGTGACTGCCTCTTCCAACATTATTACATTCAAAGTTTTCTTCCTAATGTCTTTTGTCCCTTTTGAAAAGTAAAGTAATTTTTCCACTTATTTTGAGACTAAAGCTGTTGCAATTAAAAGGGGTTTGTTTAATTTTGACTGCTTTTCCAAACAGGTGCCACACTTCAGTCAGTCTGTGTGTCAGACTGATTTATTCTTCTGTTTGCCTAAAAGTTGTTTGCACTTAAAGCTGAGTTATATTCCAACTAAAGTAAAATAACTTCCAATAAATAAATGCAAGTTATGGAAATAGAATAATCTTCTGTAGAAGTTTGCTTCTCTCAGGTCACATTTTGTTAATATTTTACCTAAAGCTCAGCACTATCATGTGGTGCTCTGTGTGCTTCAACAGAGTATACCCTCTTTGTTAATAGTATGGGTAATTATAGTCTAGCTCAATTAGTATTTTTAGTGCAAAATGTAGCATATTTGTAGTTTGATGATTTAGCATATTGAAAGAAGACATACTTCTACTTCTTTCACAGCAGAGAGTGTTCTCTGGATAAAGAGATTGCTGCCAGCGGCTATACAAAAGAAATGCAGGAAGATGGTGAACTGCTTTACCCACCAGGTTCTGATGAGGATGATAATACAGCAGAGTTATCAGAATTTGTAGAAGATGCTGAGAGTGAGCTCAACTTCTGCAGCAAAGAAAAAGAAAAGAATACAGACTTCATGTGTGAAGTGGATGCTTTCTCTGAAAGCAGAACCTCTAACGACTTTATGTGTAGCGATGAAGAGGCTGGTACAATTGAAAGTAGTGAAAATACAGAAAGGCTGAATATGTCAGAGTTGAGTTCAGCCTTAGAAAAAGTTGAAGGGCAAGCTATGCTTTGGAAGCCTGATGAAGATGCAGAGAGTTCTGCAATTGCTCCTTTTGAGGGCAAAAGCATAACAGAAAATGCTACTGAAGTCGAAAATCAGACAAGTCAAGGAGGATGCTGTAATGATAAGGAAAATGGAGACAAATGCCCTGATCTAGTTGACTCATCAACTTTAAACAAGAAATTCAGTCATTACAGGTAAAGATTCATATTTGCTATCTAGGAAATATGCTATCTAGGTTCTTCCCCTCTCCCTGATAAATGTAAGTCTTTCAAGTAGCTCAGAAAGGAATACTCTTCAGCTGACCTTCTTTAAACTGAAGACTAGAAATTCAGTTTATTTTTAAAACATTGCAGTGAATATCTTTCTGACTGGTCTCATGAAAGGTAGCCTGTTGGTTGGTACTGCATACGTAATACTTCATATGTAATACGTGACACATCAGTTGGCCGGCTGAGTAGTAGTATCTAACGAGAGAACAGGTCTTGGATTTAATTCATAGACCAACCTGGTTTTTATGGTGTATTTTTTTCCCCTTTTTCTTTATTTCAGTTAATACTAGCAGTGAAAGAGTTCTTGATACTAAAATACTGCTTCTAAATAAACTTTTGTACGTTAGTTTGAAATTTTAATGCACTGTCTCAAAGCCAAATTATTCTGCAGCTCACTCAGCTGAAGTTAGCAAGAACAAGCTCCTTGGAATGTATTATTCAAGTATATTGTATTGTGTGTTGTTCTAGCTTTTAATTCCTTTCCTGACATAGTTAGAAATTCCTGCTTACCTTCAGGCTAGTCCCTTGTACATTAAAATCTGAGTTTGGCAGCCTACTTTGTACCTGGATACATATACCAAGCTCATACATCTCCTCATCTGCTTTTGAGTTTTAGACAAATGACTTGTCAAGACATTGTGCAGAATCTGAAATGTTTTTTTACTGTTCTGAAGCTTCTTTTTATGTACTTGGTGTACATGTGGCTGTTGTGCAACAAGTTCTTAATGCCTGTTTTGAACATATACAGTTAATATTTAAAATATAAGTGTTTTGTAGTACTCACATCTTCTGTTGGGAGTTTTCAGATTATATTCCAAAAAGTTGAGACTAAAACATCATGCTTTTTAAGGCAAAGAGCGTTTATCTTGCTAGTGGCATAAAACATTGGTTTATGTATTTTAGAAATGAAGAGAGGATTGTTCATAATGAGCACAGAACAAGGACTGAAAGTTTCACATCAGTCAGAAGTGTTGGGAGCTGTTCAACCATTCCAGCGGTAAATATTATTGTTATTACATTATTATCTAGTTTACTCTCAGACCATATTAAGTTGCACATGGCTGTTAGCAGATTTGTAAAAATGTTACCTAGCATTAGTTATCTTTAAAGACTGTTACCATGTACATCTCTGGTTTGCATCTCCATCCCTACAGAAAAATAGAACTGATACTGCTGTAATTGTTTACAGGAAGTGATTTCCAGCACTTTCCTTCATATATTGCTCTTTCACTAAAGCTCCTCATCAGTATTAACAGCTCTAATTTAGCCAATAACAGGCTAATATATGTTAATGTATATTAATACACTAACAATCAGTTCATTTGTTTCTATTGCTAGCCACAGTTAACAGTTTTTGTTTCAAAAGTGGATGCTTGAGTCAAAACTTCGTTTGGCTTTTTTCACCTATCTTAGATACTTGTTCACATTCTTGTCTTAAACATTGTCGTGGTTTAGCCCCACTCAGTAGCTAAAATACCACACAGTTGCTCACTCACTTCCCCCTCACCGCCCCCCACAATGGGATGAGGAGGAGAATTGGGAAAGAAAAGAAGGCAAAATTCATGGGTTGAGAGAAGAACAGTTTAAGAGAGCAACAGAGGAAAACAAAACAGATGGAAAACAAAACAAAACAGAAAATACTTAAGCACATAATATACAGTACAACAACCCACGGTGGATCCCACTGCCTAGCTCCCTCTTGTGTAGTAAGAACCGGCTCCTCAGCACAGTCCCCACTTTATACCCTGAGCATGATGTCCTATGGGATGGAGATGTCCCTTGGGCCAATCTGGGTAAACCATCCCAACTGTTGGCTGAGTAACCTATCCCAGCAGTGTCCCCCAGCCCTGGGGCCATCAGCTCCAGTTCCTCTCCCAGCTCAGGTGAAAATTAACTCTATCCTAGCCAAAATGAGGACAAACGTTTATATGAACTCAATTCAATAGTGATTTCTTTGGCAATCTGGATTTCTTTGACTTTCTGCATTATATAAATCAGAATGTTTTACAGCAGAATTTAATGTCTTTTTCTCCAGCTTCAAACTGTACACTAACTAGTATGGCTACCTCTGTCACATTTTTTTAAGTGCATTTTAATTTTGAAGGGAAGAAAGTCCAGTGTTCTTTAGTAGTTATATTCTTGTACAAAACAGGAAGAAACTTCTTTCAGCTAACAGCTGACACATGAGGTATTTTTTTTAATTAGGCCTGACTACATATTTGCCATTGTGCATATGAGTACCTATGTTCAGTCTCACTTTCATTTGCAGTTATGAGCAGAAGCTCTGAAAAATCTAGTTTGGGGAATGCGTTAGTGTAGTTTCGGCTCTTTGACAACATGTACCAAAATCAACTATATACTTTTTCAATTTATGTCTTTTCAAAGCATCTCTTTTGTCTCATTAGAGTATTAGTCCCAGAACTACTATATCTGAAACCTCTAGTGCTGGCAAGTGTGTTTTGGTTTTTTTTGTTAGACTTGACCTTCCTTCTTTGCTGTCTTCTCAGTCTGGTGAGGATACTTGCAATACTTAATACTTTTCCAACAAAGGCTTTGCTACTGTCTTATTAAGTGATGTGTAGTTCTGTGAACCAGCCTTTTTTACACAAGGTGCCTGTTGGTCTCTATAATATTCATGGAATAGTTGACTTCTTTACTTTTTCATGTTTGGTTTTTTGTTTTTAGGTAAGTATTTTAAAGACACACCAATAACCAATAAAGCTACTTATGTAAATAAATGTTAAGGAAGAGCATGTTTGCATCTTTTCTAAGACATCTTTATGGGATTTTTTGTGAGGGGAAAAAACCCAAGAATGGTCTTTGTCATCACAGTTCTTATTCGAGGGGATGGCATTGTATGTTTTTAAGGAGACAAAGGATTAGGTTAAAATGATGGGATGAAATAAACAAGAGCCAGGATGACCTGCCAGGAGTTCCTTATCTTCTTGTTCATGCAATCTTTCCTTTTCTTTTTTCCCTCTTTTTTTTTTTTTTGAGCTTGCTAATGTAAGTGTGCAGAATTAAAAAGAAAAAAGAAAATACTAGTGCTACTGAGTTCTGTGCACACCACTTGGTGGTAGCAGTCGTGGTTAGGTAGCTAAAGAAACCTTTTTGAGTATTTAGTGAATGTGTGTTTATTCTGTAGATAGACACATAAAATGCGTTAAAATATGTAAATTGCCTGTACATACCTAATTTTCTGTTCTAAAAGAAAGACAAAAGCACTTCAGCAGAAAAGCTTTCAAGAGGTTCAGCCGCATAAGAAAAAATTACCTTGCATAGTGCTGTCTGCTTACGTGCTGAGTGAAATAACATTGAGCCAATTGCTGAATTTTAACTTTTGAGTGATAGAGCTAAAAAAAAAGATACGTATGATGAGCTATTTATAACTTAAGAGAATAATTACAAAACTGAAAATGCAAAATAATAGTTCTGCAGTAAGATGCACTGGGCTGCTTAGACTTGATGCCTGTTATTGCTGGTAGTGTTTATCTCTTGTTCATGAAGCTTACTTGCTGTTCGGTGGAGAAAACATTAAAACATAAGCAGATTTTTAAGTTAATCACAGAAACAAATTCATGTAGGCATATAGAAACAATGGCAGTAATAGCAGTAGGTACACTCAGAACTTGGAGACAATGCAAAAAAGAGAAAGCATAATGAATTTTATAAAATCAGCTATTCCAGATTAAGTAAGGTATCTTTCTGTGCTTGTACATATCTTTATATGCACTGATGTAATGTAATTAGAGGAAACAGTGATTGAAAAGTTAAATAATAACATGTCAATCTGTTTACTCTGAAGCATTTCTCAGTATTTGCTTACATTGAGGTTACGATGAAGGAAGGATTAGTGAGTCTTTCCACCATGTGCTGTGGTTGAGCAATAGGATTTGGTGAATTTACAGTACCATTACATGTCGAAGACTTCTGGTATCCATCTTGCAAAATTTCTTCTAGGAAGTTTTGTATAAACTGTGAAGGAAGTTACCTGTCCTGGACTAGAGTGGGAGAAGTCGAGAAGCCTTTTTCAGGGTTCTGTCTATAGAAAACACAGAACAACTGATGCTTTTGCAGCAAAAGAAAAACATCAGTGCACAGTTTTAAGTTAGTTCTGACCAGTTATTCTTCAAGAATATTTGTAAGGGGAATCTGCAGTTTTTATTTCTAAAGAGCTCGTGGTTAAATACTGAGTGCTACTGAGTACCCAAGGAAAGAAAGACATATCACATGCAACTGGTTTTTATCCCCATTTCGACAGTTGGCCTGCATGTGCATAACTTAGGAAACTGCTGTTCAGGTGGTTCCCTAATTATTATAGGATTCCTGCTGAAATCAGGATTGAGTAACTGGGTTCATTGACTGCCTTGTATTTTGTTACTTTAGTGTATTAGTCACAGCAATTCTTAAAGAGCATAAGTTGCCGAAGTTACACTTTGTAGTTCCTGATTTACTCCCTACCAACTTACTCCTTCATGCGCTACAGTGAAGTTGAGATGATAGTACAATCAACAAAGGAGAACAAGGTGACTGAAATTGGTGTAGATGTAAAGGAAATTTAATTAGATGGATATTTTTCCTCTTGTCCAGTTATTTGGACAGCAGCAGATCTTTTAACGGCGGATTTATTCCTTGATATTATTTTTTTAATGCTTTATTAATTAGAATAAAAATAAGACACTTCTTTGGGTTTTCCAACAAGGTATGATTCCATCATGATGGAATAGAAAGATGAAGATAATTTGATTTCTCTTTTTCTTCCAAGACAAGATATGCAAGTATGCACTCAGTATCAGTGCAGCAGCTTGAGCTGGGATCATTTTCCAAATGACAAAGTCACTGCCACAATCTACTAAATCATGGTGATGTTTTTATTATGGATAGCTATTGCCATCACAATGGAGAGCAGAACTCTGAATGAGAATGTAGGTGCAAATCACAGATGAAACTTCATAAAACTGCTGCAGTTCTATGGAAATGACAGTGCTGCTGCTGTTTCAGTACTTTTGCTGTAAAGGCATGAGACAGTCCTCACCTTGTAAATCTTAATAGGAGAGTGCTGCGTAACAGGGAAAAACTGGAGGAGGAACTGTAAATCACTCCTGACTGCCCCTCTTTTATAGCTGCACTTGGGGTAAGGAGTTGTTGATTTCCATTAGAATAATACTCGGATCTTTGCAATTAGAAAATGAGTGCCAAAAGAAATAGGTGGGAACCAAATAATTACTGCAGAATGCAAAATGTTCTATTGGTCCTTTTTTTTTTTTTTTAACTTGAAAGACAGTTGTCAAATCTTCAAGCTTAGAATATCAACAGCTTTTACATTTTCGAAGGCATGTGTTTTGCACCGAGAGGTGCTGGTCCTTTATGATCCCTGTAAGGAAGACACTTAAACTCCATGAGATACGCTTTACAATGCTGTTTATTAGAGCTAAGACTATCAGGAGAGAACAGTGTAAATAATCCCACACGCCTTTAGATGCCGAGAGCCCCGAGGGTGTAGCATTGAACAGGACTCCAACACCCATGCAACATGCCATGCAGACTTTGTTCATAGCAGAGAATTTGTCTCTTTGGTCACTTGAGCTACTTCATGATTTTCTTACAAGGAAACAATTCTGTTCATCATTTCTAGAGTCAAGCTGACTGATGTTCACATGAGAACTTTTTGTTGCACTTTTGGATGAAGGCAGGGCCACTCAGGAGGCCTACTTACGAGTACTGAGTGGAGCTGGCTTAGTTTATCCTCCTGCCTGTGGATTTGTTCAGCACAACACAGGCCTGAAGACAACCTTGTAGACCCACCATAGTGCCACACAGCACAGACTTGGGCTTTTACTCACATTAACTGTTGTGTGGATCACTAAATCTCAATGTCCAGAGGTCTTCTGGTTAGGATTGTGCATGTTCATGTTGGTACTGAAAAGACATGGTCATTGTGCCATGTCTTGGTGCTAAATGATCCTCGTACAGTTCTGATACTGAATTGTTCTTGTTAATTTGTAGGAACTGGTGAAGCAGAAGATAAAGCGTCAACTGACCAAACATCAAAAGTCTGCTCTGAGGCGACGGCTGCAAAAAGGAGAGGCAAATATTTATACCAAACAACGTCGAGAAAATATGCACAACATAAAGTCAAGCTTGGATGCAGCTAGTTTCTGGGGATAATTAATTAAAGCTCCGGTAGAACATGAGACAACCCATAATGTATACAAATGAAATAATTATGCTAATAACCAATAAGCCTTTATATAAAAAGCAATCTCTTCTATACAACTGAATGTTTTTATAGAAGTTAATAAACGTCATTCTGTTTCCTGCGACTTTGATTGGGGGATTTTGTTTTGTATTTCTGGTTAAAACCGGTGACTGTAATTTAAATTAAATCAGTGGTACTGGCTAAGATCATTTAACTACAGTATTTTCTGACGGTATCGTGGAAATCAATTGTACTGTGTTTCTGTAGATCAAGAATCTTCTGTTGTGCAGAGGATTCCTCTTAAGAGGGAACGAAGGGAAATTTTTAAAACCAACTTTTACGGTGACATGGAATTTAAAATGTTTGTTATTTGTTTGGTGTAGTTAAAAATGGCAAATATAAACCTGATACCGGGTAGTACTCTCGGGTTTCTTTGGTACCTGTACAAACATGAGCAATCCATGTGATGAATATGCATTCTTTGAAGCCAGCAATTCTCATTCATTTTTTCCTCACTCCAAGATCTCATGTATAAATCTTGCCCAGAAAAATATGTAATAATAACAGTGCTGTACAGACCTGGCAAGCACTTGGATTTGTCATGCATATGCATAATTACCAAGAAATTGAATTTCTTTATATCTAATAACTTAGATAAACCGATGAGGATTCTGGAACTTCTCTTTTCAAAAATAGTACTAGCACTTTTACTATACTATATTCTTGGGGTCTGAAGACCTAGAAGAAAAACAAGTATCTTTATTTTTATTCTATCTTAAGCAAAATATGTTTAGTAACAAAATTAAATGGTGTTTATGTTTTAAAACACATAATACACTTGTCAGAGTGTTTCTGAACACTGAATAAACTGAAGCAGGAGAGAGCAGTTCGCATTTTCCTTTGTTCTTTTTTTAACCTTCCATCCACTGTATCTGTGCTTCTTGGGAAGGACAACTTGGTAGAGTTTAAATTATCAACCTACAGTTTGAAAAATTTTAAATCTTTTACTTGTCTTAGTAAAATAAATTAGGATCTTTGTCTTTCACCTTTGGTTTTCTGTTGGCATGTCTGATACTGTCTGTTCTTTGCCCTGTGTACTTGATATGCCTGATACCTTGATCAGGTTTTAGCCCATTGAAGAATTGCAGCCTCTATGCTGTCTTGCAGCATGCTCTTGCTTTCAAAGTTTTTAATTTTTGTCTTCTCTTTGGAACAATATAAAAGCTAGTCTCAGCCAGCAGCTCTGTATGGTCTTAAATAAAACCGTGGCAGGTCGGTGAGGAGACGCGGTGGGTAAGTGATCCTTGTAGCATCAGAGCCGCAGGAAAATCCGTTGGCGGAAGTAAGATACACAAAACTAATAATGCACAATTTCTCACCACCCAACGACCTGATGACCAAGACAGACTGTCCCGAGCAGCAATCACAGAAACAAAACTAAAAAGCAATCCCAGAATGATCCCAAGAGTGCAAGAGCTGCTCGCCGGCCAACCCCCACTCGCATACTGCGTAATGTAAGTGGGGGTTGGCCCCTTGCCACCTGCACATTAGCAAAACCTGGGAAGCTGTTAAAAGGCCTTGGTCTCTTTAGCAACAACTCATAACATCAGTGTATTATTAATATTATTCATCTACCAAATCCCATACTAAGTGCAAAACACAGTAGCTACTGAGAGGAAAATTGGTCTCTTCCCAATCAAAAGCAGGACAGCATGCACCCCTTATTCCATGCCATTTACATCATGCTCAGTCCCACACTTAACCACTGCCACTTTTTCTGTGTTTGCTAAGTACACGCATATTGTTCCCTTAGTCTGTGAGCCATTCCTTCAAAATGTCTGTTGAGTTCATTTAGTCCATGGCTTTGGAATCCATGTGTCATAATGGTCACTCAGGGTGGGAGCGATGGTGTGTAGTCTGGGGTTGTTGCATGCTGCATCTGGAGCTCACAGCTGTGTATCTGGTGTGGCTGGTGTATGATGTCCATGGTCTGCAAGTGGAAGATGTTGATTTTGAGGAAGTTCTTGGGTGCCCGTTCTGGTTCTATTACCACTGCACCTCTTTCAGTTTCATTGAAGGTTGTTTTTCATTGGTTTAAGTGATTCTTATTGTAATACCTTTGAGAGGACATATAACAGCTATAAAAAAGATGACATAGAGTAATATATAGCATTTAACATCATACAGTTCAAATTATTGGCTATTTTAATCTAAAATAAAATCTCATTGAGGTACACATCAGACCTCCCCATTGTGCTACACAACTCACCAAGTTCACCCAGGTCCTTGAGCAAAAGTAATCCCATGGGTAGGTTTGCCTTTACCCAAGGGAGGAATAACCCAGACTGTCTTCCCCAACATATTCCTTACCTGCACCACAAGGACTTTATCCTCTTCTACAGTAGGTCAAAGTTCTGATTGGGCAGGGTGGATCCCTGAGTGTTGATTAAGCAGATGGCTTTTGCTAAATGTACTGGACCCCTCCGAGTGAAAGTAAATTGTGGCCTGCGTTCTGCTGCCAAAGGGATTCAGAAGAACGTATTAGCGATGTCAATGGTGGCATACCACATGGCTGCTTTTGGCTCCAGTTCACACTGAAGTTCCAGCATGTCCGGCATGGCAGCACTCAGTGGTGGCATAACTTCATTTCAGCCACGATAGTCGACTGTTAACCTCCATTCTCCATTAGAATTTCACACTGGCCACATGGGACTGCCACAGGGTTAGCGAGTCTTGCTGATCACTCCTTGGTTTTCCAATTGACGAATCACCTTATGGCGGGGGATCAGGAAGTCTCGGTTGGTGCACTGTCGCTGCTGGCGCACAGTTGTGTGATAAGCACCTGTTCTTTGACCCTCAGCATGCCCACAACAGGAGAATCCTCCAAGAGACCAGGAAGGTAGACAGCTGTCTTCACATTGTTGGAGTTGGCTAGCCACTGCACACACCCGTGGTGCCTCGTCGTCTTTCCAACCCATTGCTGCCAATGAGTTGGATGGTTCACTCTCTGTTCTCTGTAAACTTCTGCCACATGGGTTGGGGACATTTAATTTCATCCGGATCTACAGATGTCCGCAGGTCAGCCAGGTTACAATGAATCAGCTCCCACACAACTAATTCCCATGAAACTGGTTGCATTACCAGTGATCTCACTGTACGAGCCGGTGCCACAGAGCACAGCAGCGCGATACCTTTAATCCAGTGCCCAGAGTTGACAAACTGCACATAAACACCGGCAAACAGCACATACAGCAAATAGGGCGCTGCCCAGCACTGCCTTAAAAACAGCTCTGAGCACAAATAAAACAACATTGTGGCCAACAACAACCGAACAGAGATAATGCATGCCTGTAACAGCATGTTTCCAACTCGCTCTGTTCAAACCTGTCCTTGTCTCAACTTCTCAAGCCTCACCAGGGGCTTGAACCCTCCTGACTCAACCAGCGGGGGCCCTTCAAGCCCCGGGTTCAGTACCAAAAAGATTGCTGTGGTTTAACCGCGGTCAGCAACCAAATACCACACAGCCACTTGCTCCCTCTCTCCAGCAGTACTGTGGGGAGAACCGGGAAGAAAGGAATCTCTGTCGTGGGCTGAGATGGAGACAGTTTACTTGGCTAGCAAAAGAATATAACAAGAATCAAAAATACCGGGATAATAAGACACAGAACATGAGCGACGCACAGCTTCCCACCGCCCAACGGCGGCGAGGGAGCAGGGCCCCGCCCCGAGCCACAGCGCCCCGCGTGCTGATTGGAGGAGTGGGCAAGGGGCGGAGCCAGCAGCAGGTGAGCTGGAAGTGGGTGGAGCCAGCAGCGGGCAGAGCCGGTAAGGGGCGGAGCCTGTGCCCGGTTGCCCAGGAGACGGAAACCGCCCAAAACAGTCACAAGGGCTGATGCTAAGGGACGCAGGGGCAGCAGCACCCGGCTCCTGCCATGGTGCCTCGGCCAAAACCCTGGGGGCTTCAACCCCGGAGGAGCCTTCGAGGCACAGGGAGCGGGGGGCCTGGCGGGATCCGCCTCTCCCGCCGGGAAGCCACGTCTCGGCGCCCGGCGGATGGTGGGCTGGTGGGCTGGTGGGCTGGAGAGGCCTGAGTGTATTTCCCATTGCATAGTTTGTGTTCTGTGTTTTGTATTTCGTGGTGTGGCATGTACGGTTGGGTATTTTGTATTCGCTGTGGTGTTTGGTGCGGTGGTTTTTGTTGTGTAGTCTGCCAGGTATTGCGCTCTGTACCATCCTGTACACGTTTTACTGTATGCACGGTACGCACGGTATGGATTGTCAGGGACGGTAGTTCTGTATCGTATGCGTTGTACCTCATGTGTGTACAATATTTGGTACTGATTGTATTTCATGTTGTAGTGTGTGTATTGAACGTAGAGGGCAGTAGGGTCTGTTACGCATTCTCTATGTATTGTATGTGATGTATGGTATTGCGTTTTGGCTGTGGTGTGTATTGAACTTTGTGTTGTATGTCTTGTGTTGGATTTTATTCTATTTTATATTGCAATGTA
>WHYT01006945.1:3925-14537 GCA_009806455.1 Tetrax tetrax
TTTTTTTTTTTTTTTTTGTTGCAACCTTAAAAGACAGTGATTGCGGGGAAACGACATAAACTTGCTAATAATAAGTACCAATAAGCAAGCCATTTAACAATGCTTTATTAATCAAGACAAGTGCACTTGTACTATTTCAATTCTTGTTCTTATCTTATGTTGATTAAATTAAATAAATTTAATAAATTTGAAGAAAAGATCTTAGAAATATATTTAACCTTCTGCTATTGATATTTGATTAAAATAAACCGAATATATTCAAATATAAATTCCATTGGCTTCCTTTCTGTAATCCACTCCTCCAGCAGCCCTCAGAGCCGCATTTGGACTAACGTTCCCCTGCGCCTTTCCCCGTCCTTCCTCCTACGCCGGGTGTTTCTGCGGCGTCTGGGAATCGGAACATTGGACACAAAGCCTGGATTTCGCTCTCTGCCGCCTGCGTGTCCTGCCACCGCCATTTCGCGGATCGCCAGCCACGGGCTCTGCGGGGCTGAGCCCACGTTGCGGCCTGGCCCTGGGAGCACCCCCGACGTGTGTGCCCGAGCCCTGCCTTCCCCTTTTCTTGTACCCTGTCCCCCTAGGGCTGCGGAGCAAGGGGGTCACTGCTGGTAAATGCAGCCCCTCGCCCCGCGGAGCCGCCTGCTGCCAGCCCAGCAACGGGGAGACGGGACCGGGCCGTAGGCCGGATCCCCCCGCCCCCCCGGCCCCGAGGGCTACTCCAGACCCGTGCGGGGCTTCCAATCCCCCAAGCAAACCGCGACCAAATTAGGCCCAACCTCCCCAGTAGATGGCCGGCCAGCAGAGAAAAGCAGAGGTTTTATGACCTTGCGCGGGACTGTAATAATTTGTGGACGCAAACCACGCGTAATCGAAAAAAAAAAAAAAAGAGCTCTTGTTTTTGCTTTGTTTTGGTTTGGTTTGTTTTGTGGGTTTTTTTTCCCCCCGCCCAAACCTTATCGGACATTTTGTGCGCGTTTCCCGGCGGAGGCCGCAGCCGGAGAGGATAGAGGCTGCCGCACAGCTCCCCGCAGCCACGGGACTGGTATACCGCTCCGATCAGTAAAAGGGTTTATTTATCTCCCCCTCTCCCCTCCCGCCCCTTCCTCCCGCGCCGTGGCGGTGTCCGGTAGATCGCGGTCTGTGAGAGCACGGCGGAGAGCTGTCCTTTTTCAGTGTGAGGTACGAGGTGTAAATCCCCACTAAGTTTTCTGCGTCACTTTTTCCCCCGCCGCCTCACGCTTCCACTGGTGACAGTTCTGCAAAGGGAACAGCAGGGACGTGCCAGCCGCTGCGACAAACACCACAAATTTAGATTTTTCTGGCGAGAAACCTCTCGGAAACCCCCATCCAACGGCCTGGGGAGGTGCCGGGGTCCGGCGGCCTCCGTGCCCGCCCGATGCTGCGTGACTCTCCCGCACCCACTGCTCCGTTCCCGGGAACGGACGCGGCACGGCGGGAGCGGGGTCGGGATTCGTACGGTGGGTTTGGTTCATTTCGTTCCCCTTCCTCTCCGGCCTCCTAGCCCCACCGAGCCAGGCACGCTTCCACTCCAGCAGCGCGCAGGCTCTAGAGGGAGGCAGAAGCAAGCGGAGCTATTGTTCTGTGTTTGTTTTCATCGTGGCGTTGGTTGAAGGTTGTAAACGCGGGGAAACTGCAGCAAAGCGGTGAAGTAAACATTTCGCTTGCATGGATTTGCACAAATACACCGATACCCACAGTGTCCGGGAAGGATGTGGGGCTGGTGGCGGCAGGTTTAAGGAAACCCAGTCGCCTGACGCAGAAAAAAAAAGAAGCTTTCGTTTTTCAAAATAACATCAGTGGCACCGGCAGGTTGAGTCTCCGGGCAGGGTATCAGCCTGCCTCCTCTGCTGCCTTTGCGGGCGAGGCTGGGGGCGGTGGGGGCTCGGCGGCGGGGAAAGCCGTGCTGCAAAGGCGGGTTGCCTGCGGGGCCCAGACCTCCACATCCCAGGGCTTCCTAGGCCAGAATTTGTCTGGGAAGGTGCTGCTGCAGTAGTTGTTTTTAATTTCCAGGGGAAAAGAACAAAATTTAGATATTCCTGAATAAGTTTCCGTTAGCGTCGCTCTCCCTGGGCCGACTGGGAACGCAGCCACGCAGGCAAAAACTGACTTCCTTGTGCATACATCACTTCCGAAGGCCTAGCGGTAACAGCCATCCTCCCCGCCTTATTTTTTAAGGAAAAAAAAAAAGGGGGGGGGGGAATCCCTGTAGCTGTTAAGATATTTCCACCCAGTAGCCTGGCTGGTGAATCTCTCCCTTGCTCGTGCTTGGAGTCTCGCTAAGAAAAAGAAAAGCGAGACAGAAATTGGCCGGGGCGCTCAGCTCGCCCGCGCTAAAAGCGGAGCCATCGAGCTCCGGAGTAAGCAGAGGTTTTTTGGTTTTTTTTTTTGGCAGGGAAAAGCCGCGGCTGCGCGGGTCGCGGTGGCAGCGGTGGCCGGAGGCCACCTGCGACGGCCGCAGAGCGGATATACCGCGCCTTTGGTTTCAGCCGAATTTATCCGTTCCCGCGTCGGGCAGCTCTGCGCGGCCGCGGGTGCTGCGGAGGCACCGCGAAAGGTGCTGGTGCCTCGGCCGAGGGACATGCCGTGTGATATTCACGGGTGTGAATATTTTTTAACGCGCTGCCCGAAGCAGTGCGTTAAAAAAAAATCCTACGTTTTTCAGAGTGTTTATATTTTTTTAGCCGGGTTTTTTTTTTTTCGAGGCAGGTACAATCAACGCGGAGGCCACCGAGGGAGGGTCCCGGCTGCTCCCTGAAACAAAAACCGAGCAAAAACACCCACAAAATTCCCCCTTCGAGCCTAGTATTCCCTGTGGGCACGGGGCTGGCTTTAGTCTTTTCGAGTACTTTCTGAGAATCGGATTTTCCCCGTTGGTGCCCCCGGGAAGGTTTCTTCGGGGGCGGAGGCAGTCCCTGCAGGGGGCGATGCGGGAAGCCGGGGCGCGGTGACAGCGCCCGGCTCAACCTGTGGGAACCGCACGCCTCGGGGTGGGGAGGCGGTTCGGACAGGTTTTGGGTGGGCAACGGCTTCGGCCTCAGTAGTGGGCGCTAATGGAAATGCGGTTTCTTTTAGGGCCCAGCGGGGTGGGGGGGGACGGGACGGGGGGTGGGTGTAAAATCCCCTTTCATTGGGGCAAGACACGGACCCACCGGGACAGAGGAGTGTCGTTTGTCCCCCCCCACCACCTTGTGCGGCACCGCAGCCGCTCCGCTGGGTCTCGCCCCGCTCTCCGCTCCCCTCCGCGGATCTTCCGCGCCCCGGCCGTGCCCGCGCGGACCCGCCACCGCGCCCGGTGCGCGCAGGCCGCGGGCAGGCGGGACCGAGGGCTCGGAAAGAACGCAGCGCGCAGGCGAAAGAAACATGGCGCTGGGAAGCAGTATGTGCAAAATCCGCAAGGAATTGCAGTAAATTCCTTTTTGTTTGAAGAAAATTTACAACTTGGTAATAGACCTTTTTATGACCTATTTGGGCTCGTCATTGGCTGCGGCTGGTCATGTGCAGGCAGCGAGCGCTTTCATGGCCTTTTCCTGATTTCCCTGGCGAATTTCCCCCTGCATTCTGCCTTCAGAGAGCCTCAGCCCCTCTTTTCCTAACCTTTGTCTGGGCTGAGGTGTATGCCAGCCGCCCTCACATTCCCGCCCCGCTCCCCTAGTCCCGCGGCCGGCCCCGCTACCGCGGAGCTAACACTTCCCCGGCCTCCTCTCCCGCGCCCGCGGAGGAGGGGGGTGGGGGGGATGCGCGGAACCCTGCGCCCGCTGCCGTGCCACCCCCCAGCCCCCGGCTCCTCTCCCGCCGCTTGGTGCCCCCCGGACTCCCCTCCCGGCCGCCGTTCTCTCCTCCGGCATACGGATTGCTACGCGGGCGGAAAAATGGATTACAGCGATCCTCCTCGGCTCCTCGGCAGGCGGGCACCGCCGCCAACCGGTAAGCGATCTCGGCTCCCCCGCGGGCCTCCCCGCCGGTCCTCTGCGCCCGCGCACCGTCCCGCAGGGCGCCGGCTGCCCTGCCCTCCAGCCCTGCTTGGACACCTGTCCCTCCGCCTCCCTTATTCTCACTGTCCTTGTCATCGCCACCGTTGCCCCTGCGGTTGCTGCTGTTGTAGTTGTCGTTGTTATTATTACAGATAATAATTGCGGGCACTCCGCTAGGTATGTGCGGCTGTTGCGCGGTCGGGCGCGGAGAAGAGGCTGCGGGCCGCGGAGCGGCGGAAGGCTGGGATGCGGTGCGCTCAGGCAGCGCCTCTCCTGCCGCAGGGTTTCTTCCAGTAAAAGGCCTTTTTTGGGGGGGATTGCTTCCCCCACCACGCCAGTCTGAGGCGCGGTGTGGCGGCGCTGCTGTTTGTTTGCCCCACGTCGGAAGGGCGCTGCCCTAACTGTAAAGCCCGACAGGTGCTTTCACAGGAGAACCGGGGGGCAGCGGTGGGGCCGGGGACTGTGCCTGAGGCTGGTCCCGGAGCGGCCGCCCGCCGTGCCGGGGCTCGGTGGGAGGCACACGCGGTCAGGCTGGGCCGCGGGCAAGGCGATGGGGCAGGGGTCTCCCGCTCGGCCCCACCGCGGGCTCTTCCTCGCCGGGCAGCGCGGAGTGGGGACTGCGCCGAGCCGCGGCCGGGAGGGCGGCCCTGCAGCACGGATACTTACCCGCGTGGGAAATCACGGGGGGCTAAGTCGGGATTGGCTATAGCGGGGGAAAAAAAAAAAACCAAACCAAACAACAACAATAACAACAAAACTCAACAAACCCCAAGTTTATTTTGAATGATGTAGGGGAGATAGAACACTCACGTCAACTTTATCTGCGTTACCCTTACATGCGTACAGGTCCATATCCGCATTGCCTATATAGGTGTGTATCTACACCTCTGCTTCTCTCTGCAGAACAGATATTCTTTCGAAGTGTATCATTCGGAACGTATGTGTATTTTACGCATTTCCTCCTCATTTTCAAACGTTCAGGCACAGAACACAACCCACTGCCTGGTGCTTAGTGTTTGCATCGTTGGTCAGTGATGGAAACGCGTTGCTCAGTGACGGAAACGCACCGTGCCGCCGCACTGCAGGAACTTACCGAATCGCCGTGTACCTCAAAAAGCAGCCACTAATTTAACGGTAGAGCAAACCGCCTGATTAAAGAACACCCGATGAGGGTGGAAAGGTGTGGGAGGTGCCCCAGGTACATATTTTGGAGTAGCAGAAGAATTTATTTTTTAATTCACCCCCGAGCCCCTCCCCAGCCCGCTGAGCCCGAGCCCCACTACGGGTAGCGACAGGATGCCTTTCCCTCCTGCTCCGGCTGTTCCCATAAGCCGACCGCCCCGCGCTGCCGAAGGGCTTGGGGATTACTGAGAATAATCGTTTTCAACATAGCAACAGTCTTCAGGAGTAACTTGGAAAGTATATGTTGCGGGAGGTTTCGCTCTCAGAATCCCTCCTAGGTGACACAGCAATGATAGCTACTCGGCTATCAATCTCTTTAAAAAAAAAAAAAAAGAAAAACCCCAACAAAAAACTTCGAAAAATCTCGTCCTTGACCTGTTTTGAAATTATGCCTAGCCTGGGGGAAAAGAAGAAAACAAAAGCAGGATGTTCTAACGAATTCTAATGTGCATATGTGTGTCTGCAGGTCCATACGCTGACACATACGGATACACATAAGCATTTATGATCCCACTGGTTTATGTGGGAGTTTGGCTTTTTCCCCTCCTAAAAAGGCTTCCTTCCTTTCTTGCTTTTTCTCTTTTTCTTGTGTGTTTTTTTTTTTCTTTAACATTGAAGCACACATTGGTATGTGTATGCTCTTAAATATACCGATGTGTGTGAGCATTCATAACAAACTCTGTATGTATCTGCATATAGACATATGGAGCATACGATGACTGTATTTTAATATATATTTATCCACTTATGTATCACGAGAGCCTGTATGTGTGTAGATGTGTTGATGTGCTGTAATTTTCGGAATACAGAATTCTCGTTTCTCACACCTGCTTCGTTCTTCGTTTCCCGACGTGTTCGGCGGAGTTTATGACTCATCCCTTTTCTTTTTTTCTTGTTGTTGTTGTTGTTGAAAGGAAACAGGCGATCCCTAGCCCACGTTCTACTGACGCACGGGCAGTGAAAGAAAAACACCCCAAAATAGCCGGCGGGGAAGGGCAGCCTGCGCTCCCTGGCAGTGCCCGGGTACCGCCGGTGCCTGCCGCCCTTTGGGAAGCCGGGCTGGGCTCCCGCTCGATGCCGCAAGTTGCCCGGAGAACTGCAGCCTCTGCTCCCCGTGTCTGGCAGGGGTTTGGTGCAAGGATGGGCGCCGATGCGGGCAGGGGACCAGGGAAATCCTATAAGACTGAGAGAAGAAATAAATACACGATGATTTTGCCCTCTTACGAACAGCGAATCCCGCCGATTCATTTATTTCCCAATGCTGTTCCTCTTGCCCCAAACAAATATAATTCTCACGGGGAGTTTTATGAGCGCTGGGGGCAGAAAAAAAAAAAAAAAAAAAAAACGAACAAAGACAGTATTTCACCCCTCGGTTGGCAGGCAGCTGTTAAAGGTATTTACGGCTCTACTGCAGTGCAGCACTCAATGCTGCCGGAGCGGGAGAGGAAAAAACAGGAAGCGAAAGGAAAAGATGAGGCACAATAAACGTTGCAGCAGGTCGCGGGGGCCGGGCGGGGCGCGGAGGAAGGGTCCCTGCCAGAGACAAGAGGCCATAAAAGTGCATTCAGCGGCAGCGGGCTTTACCCAAACCCAGCGCTCGCCTCCCCCCGCCCGCTGGGGAGGGGGTGGCGGGGCGGGGGCAGGCAGCCCGCGTCGCCCACCAGGCGCCCCACGCAGCAGGCGACGCGAGCTGGACCCCACGAGGCTGCGGGGGACAGCACCGCCGCCCGTCCGACCCCGTCGTCGAGGCTCGGCTCCGCTGCCTCTGCTGGCGGGTGGGCGTCCTCCCCGACGGCTCGGCCCGGGGTCACCTGCCTGCGGCTGCTGCCCTCGGGGCGGCACGGCCGGGGCGCGGAGAGAAGCGGAGCGGCCGCCGGGGGCGCGACAGGCCCCGGCCGCCACCACCAGCCATTTTGTCTCTGCGGCCTCTTCCAGGAGAAGGCGCTGTAGGACAAGCCTGGCCGCTCTCCCTGCCCGGGAGAGGGGCTTGCCGCCCCCAGCCGCCTGCCCCGGGCCCCGGACCCAGCCGCCCGCCTGCCCACGAGGAGGCCAGTCAGCGGGGAGGGGGCACGGGCCGGGCTCCGCCGCACTTCTCGGGTGCCTCGCAGCGCTCCCCAGCTGGACCCGGGTTGTCCCACTGCCTCCAGCGCAGTGGTTTCCCCTCTGGCCCGGGTCCGCTCAGCCCTGCGCTCCCCTCTGCTCTGCTTGCCTTCCTCACCTCCCGTGCCCCACCGCCCGCCCGCTCACCGGCCCGCCCTTTGATGTTGG
Organism: Tetrax tetrax; assembly: GCA_009806455.1. NCBI lineage: Eukaryota > Metazoa > Chordata > Aves > Otidiformes > Otididae > Tetrax > Tetrax tetrax. The sequence continues at coordinate 11,368 of WHYT01006945.1, forward strand.
GCAGCCCCCGCTTCCTTCCCTGCCCCTTTGATGTGGGTACCAGAGCACCGCGGCGGCCCACACCCGCATCCCTTCCCCAGGGCAGAGCCCCCCGCCCCCGCACATTCCCTCTGCCCCCTGCAAGCCAGGGCCCGGCAGGTTTCCCTGCCTCCGCCTCACCTGTTGCCTCCAGGCCCCATCTTCCCCAGCCACATCCGGGCACGACCCTGCCGGCCCCGGGCCCCCTGGGCCGTCCCTGCCCCAGTTAGGTGCTCCCACGGCCCCCGGCCTCTCCTCTCTGCCCCAAGCTCCTCGTCCTCTGTCCCCCACCCATCCCCCCGGACCCGAGGCGCAGCCAGGGGTGCCCCAGTTGGACGCCGAGGCGCGGCTCGACGCCGCCCTGCCAGCCCTGGAGCTTTGCCGCCGCCGGGCCCCGCCGCGGGCGTAGGGTGCTGGGGGCAGGGGCCCTTGCGTGCCCACATCCTGCTCGACGAGGTCACGGGCGGTGCAGTGACTGCTGAGAGGCCGGGGTTACGATGAAAGTGGAGAGGGTGAGTGCGTTGGATGCTATCGAGGCTCTGGGTAGATCTTCAAAGTCAGAGATGGAGCCTGTCATTTTCTGGCAGTGTGGTCCTCGGGGGAGGATGCTGACCTGCGTGTCTGTCAAGTAGCATGTGATTACACATGCGATTCCATTTCCCCAACCCTTTTATCGCAACAATTACCAGAGGGAAAGCATTTATTACCGGGTTACTTCATTCCACATCTTATCCACCTCCAGATCGTCAGCCCCGCTTATGAGAACTCGTGTAAAAGCCTGGAGAAGAACCGCCCAGAGCTTCAAAGTCAACTTTCACATCTGCATTTTAGAATAGGAAATGGGAAAATCCTCCCAATCCCCTCTCCGAAATCTCAGGGCTAGAATGACTTCAGCTGCAGAAGCATTCATCTTGCCCCTGGATCACAGGGAGATGACTCTCATCGACTCCTGTCTCTCCCACAGCCTCACCTTTCCCAGTCCCCCGGACCAGTTTGCCACAAGCACATAGCCAGCCCGGCCCGCTTCTCCCGCCTCGTTTGCCAGGGGCTGATGCTCCGATCGCACGCCCCGCAGTGCTTCCCGTACCCCCTTGCGCATAGCTGAGGGGTAGTACCCTGTCCCTGTGAGCTTCTTTTGCCCACGAAATGCCCAGAAGCGGTCACAGGCACGCGAGAAGGACGTGACACTCCCCGCGCTGGCACGGGGCCGTGGTCCGCCTGTGAGCCACCCACGGGTCAGCCCCTTCCCGCCGTCCTGGGCAGGGGAGGGCAGGGTGAGAAAGGGCCGTGCCCCCCTCCTAGGCCATTAGTAAAGCACGAAGGTGATGTAGTGGGATTAAAGCACTCATGCAGGGCAAGGAAAATAGCGGGATGCGAGAACACCCCGCGTGGGAAAGAGGGGGCAGGAGAGGCGATCAGGACGCCTCTCGCTCTCGGGAGAATAAACGAATCGATCAGCTGTGATTTGAGCCACCTAAAGAGCACGGTCAGAGCCAGGCTGCCCCTTTCCGGCAACGCCAGACCTGTGTGGCTAGGTTCGGTAGGAAGTGGCCAAGTGAGAGCAGACCAAGAGGGACTTCACTCTGGTGTCAGAGGCACCACCCGGCTGGTGCCACCACCTAGCCAGGAGATGAAGCTGTCTCGTTTTTCAGGGCTGAGCCTCTGCGCGGAGGCACATCCCCACCCGCGGGCCGGGGCAGCGGCCCGTCCCTGCTGTCCGCGGCCGGTCCCCGACACGGGGAACACGGGGCGGACACGGTTCTCTGCCCTCTGGGGAAGGGACGAGCCCCTCCTTGGAGGCACCGGGAGCTGTTGACTGCCCCGACTTGCTCGTCTCAGCCATGACAGATTGGGAGCTGGTGCCCGGGTTCCTTTATGCTGTGTGACTGCCAGGGACATTTGACTTCCTGTGCTCGGGCTCCTTGAAATTCTCATTTGCTAACTAACACCCTACTCCCTTCACACCAGTGCTGTTTTATTGTTTTATAACCCTTCTTAAACTTCCAGTCCTCAAAGATCTCATTGTGGCAGGCTTCACACTTTCTCCTTTTCCAAAGCCCGGTGCCCTCGCTGTTTCCAGCAGTTTGGTCGCCTGCAAAGGTCCTTCGGGTGCCTGGCGAGCCCGTAGCCCAGGGCACAGTTCGTCCGGGGGGAACCCTTTTCTTTTTTTTTTTTGGTTCCTGACCAAAATGCCATAAACTTTCGGGGAAGGAAGAAGGAAACCCTCCTACCCTCCTCTCCCTGAAGCACCTCTGGGTTTTCTCCTGACGGTGGGCTTCCCTGGCCCCCAGGAGATGTAAGGGAAGGTTTGAACGGGTACCCACGCCGAAATCCGCCCGGCTGCCATCTCCAGAGCGCTGTGGGAGCACCGACTCCCCTCGCAGCAGCTCCTGCAGAAGGCCGGCACAACGCTGCGGAGCTGACCTTCCGCCCACCCCCGCTATTCCGCCCCTGTCCCGTTTTATAGGGCAGATTCAGGGAACCTTTATTTAGCGAATAAAAGTTTAAAGCCGAAGGTTATTTATGGTTCCACAGAGATAGGTCCTGAGTGGCTATTTAGGAGCACGTGATTCCAATAAACTTTGTTTTATGGCTTGAGAGTTGACAAGCCAAAATATAATTCCCACCATAAATTAGTTTAAGAGCATACAAGTGCAGATGCTTTCGTTCCTGGAAGCAGTAATCGGGAAAAGTGTTAGCAGGGAACCGTCTGCGGGAATGCGGCCGTGCAGGCACCTCCACTCCCGGGTCTCCCCGGCTGCGGGGGGAGCGCGCAGTAAGTCCCGTACCGGCCTCCCCGCTGCCGCCGCCGCGCTCCGTGTGCCCCGGGAAGCTCCATGGGAATGGGCACCAGCTTTGGCTCGGTTTGCTCGGAACAGCTTGGCTGGGGAAAATGGGCAGGGAGAGCTCAGGTGGACAGGGCAGCGCCGGGACGAGCGGGTTGCTCCCCGCCCGAGGCTTCTGAATTTGATGGGACGTCTTATTAGAAGACAACCTTTTTTATTCGGAAAAAAAAATAGAAAGGAAAGGAATGGTAAGGGAATGATATTATTCCGCTGTCCTAGAAGCTCTGAATGCTGTCAAGAGTGGGCAGAACTACAAAACCTTCCCTTTTTTTTTTTTTTTTTTTTTTTTTTAAAAAAAAGCTCTTT